>PVIU01026565.1:0-21745 GCA_004026605.1 Ondatra zibethicus | reverse complement strand
GTTCATCTCTAGGGAGGCCGGGGTGCGGCCCCCATAGCAACCCACGGACACTGTGGAAGGGTGAAAGAGGTAAAGAACTGTGCAGCTTCTCCTGAGTCTGGAGAGATGGTCAGCATTGATGAGCACTTGCTCTTACAGAGGACCTGGGTTCAGTTCCAGGGGATCTGATGAGGGCACCTGGCATGCATGTGCTGCACATACATACATGAAGGCAAAACACACATAATAAATGAATAGTGGAAGGAAGAAAGGAAGCTGAAGGTCTCAACTCCTCCTCTGTCACTGTCCCTTCAGGGAAATAGGACACCTGTCACCTCATGAGAAAGGCGTGTGGTCCAGTGTGGGTCACTGAGATGCCAGTTTCTTCTGTAGTATTTGAACACAATGGAACAGTTATTACTGTTTTTTTCTTCCATGTTTCTCAGTGCTCTGGGGTTGCCAAGTCCCCCATCACCTAATTGGGAAGGTATAAGGACAGATCTACCAGACACTCAAGTGTCCCCTGCCACACTGCTCCTGAGTTTATAGATCTTCTCACCACCTGTAGGTCTTCCAGTGCCCACTTGACCTGTTCACTGGATAACGGATAAGCTTTTCATCTGCCTGGTATGGAGAATAAGGACAACGCTGGCTATTCTAGCCAAAAGGCCACTGGTGTTTAAACCACTCTCACGTCCACGCCTTTATCCCCGCCCCTTTCTCTAACCATAAAAAAACAAACATCTCACAGAAAAGTTCTCACCTATGACATGAATGATTCTCCAACGTTACCTAATGTTACCTCATTTTTCATCTTTTCTCTTTTACGCTACTGAGGATAGACTACTCAAGAATGCTAGATAGGTACTGAACACTTAGCTAGAGACTCAGCTCTTTAAAAATATAGAGGGGTGGGGACTCTCAATAAGCTTAGATGCTGCCTTGAATGCATGCTGCATTCTGCAGTTCAAGTAAGCCTTGAACTTGTGACCTCCTGCCTTTGTTCCTCGAGCACCTGTAATCACAGTTCTCTTAACCAGGCCCACCATTACTTGTCTTTCTGACTTTCCCTCAGCTTCCTCTTCTGTTCGGGTATTTTGTTACAGCGAGTCTCCTGGGAGAAATGGAGTAAGTCAGTAAATCTGAGTCTCCATTTTCTCATCATGAAACAAGGGTAGCAGTAGCCCCATGACACTTTGTAGGGAGATGTGGTTAGGACAGGCCTCGTGTGACCTAGGCTGGCCTGTGCGCACCTGACGGTGACCTTGAACACCTGATCCTCGTGGGAGTTTTAATGAATATTATATGAAAACAAAAAGAAAAAAAGGAAAAAACAGTAATGGAAAAACTACAAAATGTTTGCCAGATCGTAGACTTCACTAGGCTGCAAATGTTTCTGTATGATCATAACTCCTTTCTATGAGTTACAAATTCTGTGAGGATGAAGGGATTTCAAACCCCTCACTAAAGGAAAAGTCCCAGAGGTAGAATTAACGTCTTTGCTCTGAGAGACTTGCCTTTGAGTCTACAACGTTAATATTAAACTACCAAACCTAGCACCAGCCATAGCACATGATCCATAATTATTTATGAAACAAATGGCTAATGCCCTCTGCTGTGACACTCTGCTGATGGTATAATAGTGTACTCAAATATCTCTGACATACCCCGGTCTTTGAGGATGATCTGTACTAGCTTGGTGGGGTTTTTGTTTTGTCGTGTTTTGCTTGTTTGGTGGAGACAGTGGATAATGAACTAAAGCCTTGTGAATGAGAGGCAAGCACCACTGAGCTACACCCAACTCAAACACAGGTATGCTTTAACAGTGTTTATGTCAGAGATAACAGAGGGAATCCAAGCCACTAGAATAATTTGTAAAACATATTTAGGTACGTTTTAAAAGTCATAGTGAATATTTCTCTGTTTTAGTAAACTGGACAAGCTTCGTGGAAAGACAAAACAGCCACATTTAGTCTACTGTCCTTGGGAGAATTTGTCTGCCTTGCAAAAACACAAATATAGTGTTTAACTTACGTCCCTAATCTAATTATGTTTATTTTTCTATTCATGAAGAAAATAACATGCAAATGATTTTCCACTTTCTATTAAAATAATGTTTCAGTGTGATCAAGCTTGACTTTAGTTTTCATATAAAAGTGGTGTGTGAGGTCCTTCTGTCTATGTGTTGCTTTTATTGGTTAATAAAGAAACTGCTTTGGACCTATAGCAAGGCAGAACTTAGGTAGGCAGGGAAGGCTAAAGGGAATGCTGGGAGAAAGGAGGTGGAATCGGAGACAGAAGCCAAGCCATGAAACTGCCAGAGTCAGACATGCTGAACTTTTCTGGTAAGACACGGCTACGTGGTGATATATAGATTAATAGAAATGTGTCAAATTAGGGGCTGGAAAGATGGCTTAGTGGTTAAGAGCACTGACTGCTCTTCCAGAGGACCCAGGTTCAATTCCCAGCACCCACATGGCAGCTCACAACTGTCTGAAGATCCAGTTGCAGGGATCTGATACCTTCACACCAATAAAAAATAAAGTTAATAAACCATAAAATATTTTTAAAAAATGTGTCAAATTAATATAAGAGCCAATAAGAAGCTAGAGCTAATGGGCAAGCAATGATTTAATTAATACTGTTTCTGTGTGATTATTTCAGTTCTGGTGACTGGGACGAACAAGCAGCTCTCTCCTTACAACATAAAAGAAAGAGTGGAGACTAGTGAGATGGCTCAGCAGGTAAGGCACCAGCCACAGTCCCTGGCACTCACACAGTGGAAGGAGGCTCAGCAGGTAAGGCACCCACCACAGTCCCTGGCACTCACACAGTGGAAGGAGGCTCAGCAGGTAAGGCACCCACCACAGTCCCTGGCACTCACACAGTGGAAGGAGAGATCCACTGCTGCAAACTGTCCTCTGATTCCACCTACCAGTTGTGCAGACCTGAACATGCATGCAGGCATGTGTGTGCAAGCACACGCACATAAATAAATAAATATAATTTTTAAAAATTAACCCATTTACATATATATATATATTTATAGTGTTCTGCAGGCCAGAAGAGGGCACCAAATCTTATTACAGATGGTGGTAAGCCACCGTGTGGTTGTTGGGAATTGAACTCAGGACCTCTGGAAGAACAGTCAGTGCTCTTAACTGCTGAGCCATCTCTCCAGCCCAAATAAATGTATTTTTTTAAAAAAGAAGATAATACCAAAACATTGCCTCTGCTTAGGGAGAAATGGCTTTATATCCAAATGGAAGGCTGGCTAAGAATGCAATCAGACGTTTAGGAAGTGCATCACGAATGAAGCCTGCCATGTCTGTCTGACAGTGAACTACATTTGCTCACTGAAAATGTGTGGGCTACAGCTTGAAGTGTCTGTCCAGTTCCTACCAGGTGAAAATTGGCTCCTGAACTCCCAATTCTGATCCCTTTGGGACTAGTAAATTAGCATTCTTAATATAGATGACCACCCTTATACTGGCTGTGTAAGCCTCTTCCTAGAGATCATCATCTCCTACCACGCTGATCAATAAAGTATTATTTCTCCTTTACAAAGTAGAGCATCAAACCATGAATATGTAACACCCAACCTTTAAAACTATCTTTTTTGGTTTGTTTGCTTTTATTTTTTTTCGAGACAGGGTTCTCTGTAGCTTTGGAGCCTGCCCTACAACTAGCTCTTGTAGACCAGGCTGGCCTCGAACTCAGAGATCCATCTGCCTCTGCCTCTACCTCCTGTGCTGGGATTAAAGGCGTGCGCCACCACAGCCCAACTGAAAACCATCTTTGTGACACCCCAATGAGTGTATGGCTGGCTTTGTCTGGGACACTTGTGCTGTTTGCTGCTTCAAAAGGACAACAGCAACTATTACAATACAAGCACCTATATTCTTAGTATTTTTATGAGGCCAGTAATGCTCACATGACCTTGATGCACAAGTGGGAGAACCAGGTTAGCATTCTTTGGGGGCTTTGAGGGGGGGGAGAGAGGCAGAGAGAGAGAGTGTGTGTGTGTTACTGGAAACCAAACACCCTTGTGCACACTAGGCATTCTACAGACAGCCTAACGATCTTCTGTTTTAAAGTTACTTTTACTTTATGAGTATAAGTGTTTTGCATGCATGTAACTGTGTACCTTGTGCCTAGAGAGGTCAGAAGAGGGCCATCAGGTACCATAAGACTGATGTTATAGCCATCATATGGGCTAAGAACCATCATATAGGTTCTAGGACTTAAACCTGGATGTTGTGGGAGAATAGATGGTTGTGAGCCACTGTGTGGTTGGTGGTGGTTCCTGGGAATTGAACCTCTGGAAGAACCTCTGGAATTGGACCTCTGGAAGAACCTCTGGAATTGAACCTCTGGAAGAACAGTCAGTGCTCTTAACCTGTGAGCCATCTCTCCAGCTCCCTATTTTTGTTTTTTTGGAGACAGGGTTTCTCTATGTAGTCCTGGCTGTCCTGGAACTCACTCTGTAGACCAGGCTGGCCTTGAACTCACAGAGATCTGCCTGCCTCTGCCCCTGCCTCTTGAGTGCTGAAATAAAGGCGTGTGCTACCACTGCCTGGCTTGTTCATTATTTTTGATGTAGTTTCTCGTGTAGCTCAGACTGACCTTGAACTCACTAGTAGCCAAGGAGACCTTGAATTCCTGTTCCTGCCTGTACCTCTCAAGTGCTCAGATTACAGGTGTTCACAACTACACCTGGTGCCACGCCTAACATTCTTAACATTACGAAGAATTAGTACTGTTTACTTTTATGTGAATGAGTATTTTGCCTGGATGCTTGTACCACATGGGTGCAGTGCCTGTGGAGACCATAAGAGGGTGTCAGATCCCCTAGAACTGGGTTACAGATAGTCCTTCAACCTGGGTCTTCTGGAAGAGCATCGCGTGCTTTTAACAACAGCACCACCTCTCCAGTCCAGGAAGAATTATTGACAGCACCAGGTGATCACAGACATTTGGATCACACAAATATTTCTAAGCATTTTGAGACAAAAGATTTGCTCCAACGTATAGGATCCATTCTGAGCGCTGACACTCCCCAGCATCTTCTATGCGCCTCCTCTAGAAAGCCTACACTATTTCTTGTGTGTGACCCACTGAGTTTGACCTGGGCCATCTATGTGACCATGGGCTTGGAACTAGCCACCAGAGCCTGATGGGCTTATGAGACAATAGGAAAAGGTTTAAATTAAACCGTTTTAACTCATAATGTTGAACTGTTAAAATGTTTTCTATAATTTCTTTTTAACTTTTTATTTATTTGTGTGTGTGTGTGTGTCCGTCCCTTGCGCGTGTTCACACACATACACACATGTGTGCAGGTCATAGGCTGACCTGTAGGAATCAGTTCACTTTGAGTGCCAGACTCAAACTCAGGGCAGCAGGCTTGGTGGCAAACACCTTTAGCTGCCGAGCCATCTCGCTCGCCCCAGGCTTCCTATCCTCCAAATACGCCACTGTGAACGTAAGGAAATGCCACTTTGCTTTTCCACAAGCACAGCTTTGGTAGGGCTTTCACTGGAATATATTATTAATTCCCAAATGTATTTTCCTTGGCAACTTCCTTCAACAAATAAGACTGTTCTGTAAACAATATCCTCTTCCCTCCCTACCCACCTCTCTCTCCAGCCAGAAGAAAACAAAAACAATTTTCTAGTATTATAGCCCTGCTGCCCTGGAACTTGCTATGTAGACCAGGCTGGCCTCAAACTTGTGATCCTCCTGCCTCTGCCTCCTGAAAGCTGGTGTTCTTATAGGCATGCTCCACAATACTTAGACTGTAAATCATGTTAATGGTATTATTTGGAAGGACCAATCAAGTCTTTTTTGAAACATTTAAAACAAAAGTACCTCCTTTATTCCACTCTAAGACCCCAGTGTGCTACTGAAAACACCAAACACTGGCTCTATGAATATCAAATTCACAAGAATCAATAATCGCAAAATTACATTTCACGTGTACAATACATTAATTGTTACAATGAAACTGTAACAAAACATGAAATAATTGCTATTGATCTTTTACTTAATAATAAGCCCAAAGCACAGGACTCAGTCCTGCTGCCGGCAACTCTATCTTTCAGAGAGAAGCCAGAGAGTGCTTCCCTGGACAGGAGAAGTTAAAGGAAGCATGTGCAATCATAGGGAGGGAAGGGTAATGCAGACAAGAGATAGTCATGTCTCTCATTACAACACACAAAAGAGGAAATTATGAAGTCAGTTACCTAATATTTGTGCATATTTAATATAATACTAAACTCACGAAAACTTAAAAGTAAAATAGAAAACACAGACAGGAGATAAGAAACCAATGTTGAAGAAGCAAAAGGAATCCTATCACTAGAAAGGCACACAGAGAAGGGGGAACTGTGCTGAGCCTGGCAGTCCACGCCTGGCACCTCAGCACTCAGAGGCAAAGCATGAAGACTGTTAAGACAAGGCCAGCCTGAGTTGCACAGCAAGACCCGGGCTCATAAACCCCAGGGATAGAGATGCAGCTCAGCAGCCGAATGCATGCCTAACATGTACAAGGCCCTGGATTTGAACTCTAGCATCATCAAACCTGACCAGGTATCATAGAAAGATAAAAACATGACCAACATCCCTAGAATAGACTATCTAGGAAATCATCATTCTAGACCGTGTCCAAGAAAAACTCATTAAAAGTGTCCCTTTCAGTTGACTTGGAGCCAGATGTCAATGCTGGAAGGGAATGCAAAGCATCAATCCTCAAACAAACCTAGAAGACACTCATGCTACCTAGGAAAGTGACTTAGGACTGCGAAGACCAGCCACACTGCATTCGCTCGGCTGAGTAATGGAAGCCAGTTTCAAAGGCGTTTTTGATAGTTCTTAAGCTGGTTTCTAGATACACCAGAAGAAAGCAGAACCTCACATTCTGAAACACTGTAAAGTGCATTCTAAAAAAGTCCTTATTGAAGTTTTATAAGTTACTTTACTTTTAAAAGCATCCGTGGCTCCAGGGGCGTGGTTTTTGTCAGGATGAAACTTCAAAGCAAGCTTCCTATAAGCTTTTTTCAAATCTTCATCACCAGCATCTTTTGTAACTCCCAGAACTTCATAGTAATTTTTACATTTGTTTATGCTGTGGACAAGAAAGGGTATGATATGAATTTCAAGCAAGAGCACAATGCTACTCTCTATCAGAATGGGATGAGGAATATCTGTGGCTGTAACAACCTATCCAGGCTGCTTGCTCCACTCTCTTTGGTATACAGACAATTCCTCCACCCATGAGAATGCCCACATCACAGTTTATCAAAGCTATGGTGAGCACAGATGAAGGGCACTGACTGCAGCTAGAGCGGAAGAAACTCTTCGAAATGTGTCACAAGCATTAGTGCACAGCGCAGACCTACAGAGCACAGGAGCAGGGCGACTGTCCACACAGCAACCGCAGTGCTCCCCCAGCCGAAGCCAGCACACGCTAGCTCCACACCATGGTGACTGAGAATTCACCCGAGTTACTCTGAAAAACACAGGGATCCTGTGTTAATAACGCACTCAAAAGTAGTAATGGGGATTAAAGAATACTTGTTACGTCCAATTTCCATCAGTCCATTCCCAGCAATTATCTAATACAGTTTGTTCTTCAGTCCTTTCAAAGGTTTACACACTGAAGTTTGGAGTGTTGAAAATATATCAGGAATAGCAGAGAAATACTGAAGGGATTAGAGAACACTGAGAACTCTAGGATGACAACATCCTACAGCCAAACTACCTGACATCCCAAGAGCCAAGGTGGGTGGGTGTAAGGGCTGGGAGCAGAGCTCGGTGCCAGGGAGCACACAGTATGGATGGATGAAAGTCTGGACTTGTTTTTTAGCAGATGTGCATTTCTTTGTACAATATTTTGTAACTTTAATTGTGTTCCATATTCTGTGTCTTGAGAGCATGACAACGGTAAATTGGGAGTGCTCGTAATTAGGGGCAAAACTGGGAAAAGATGTGGGAGAAAAGGGAAAGGGTAAGAGGGAAAACCTCACAGATAAATTCAGAAAGAGCTGAGGCAGGTTTTGCCATCACGGTGCTTGGTACCTCAACAGCCACCTTAACTCTCCCTTATAATGGAAGCATCCACGCTGCACTGTGTCCATGGAGAGGAGACAGGAGAAGGGTACAATTACAGAAATTACAGTTTTCTTGGCGATACCAGTGCTATTGGATGACACCAAGGACAGCAGCCACTGTGGCATAGAGCTGGTCTCAGTCTGTGGCAAGCTCACTGGAGCCTACAGACGCCTGATACTGAACTTCAGTGTGGGAGGGACTTCGGATTTTCCTTGATCTGATTTTGACTGTGCCCTGATTCTTTCCTCGTGGAGTAAGGAAAGTATTGAACTTATTTTTTTATTTTACAGGAGCCCAGAATTTGAGCTTTTAGAGACACTTTCGTATTTTAGAGAGACTTTGAATATTTTATTTTTTGAGACAGGGTCTCTCTGTGTAGACCTGGCTGTTCTGGAACTCTCTATGTAGACCAGGCTGGCCTCAAACTTACAGAGATCTGCCTGCCTCTGCCACCTGAGTACTAAGATTAAAGACATTTGCCACTACGCCTGGCTGATTTTGGATAGTTTAAAGAAACTGAATTTTTAAGGTTTGGACGTTTGAAGATTTTGAGACACTTAAAGTCTGTAATATGCTTTATATTGTGATATTGATAGTAATGATATCTTGGTGACAATAAGAAAAGCTATAGCTGAACAGTGATGTGTTTATGCATTAAGTTGACTAAGGGTCAACTGTAAATAGTTTTATGTCATCTTGACACAAGCTAGAGTCATTTTCGAAGATGAACCTCAACTGAGAGAACGTTCCCACCAGACTGGCCTGTGATACATTTTCTTGACTGATGACTGATGGGGAGGACTCAGGTCACTGTGGATGGTTCCACCCTTGGACTGGCGGTCCTGGGTTTTATTAAAAAGCAGGCCGAGCAAACCATGAAGAGCAAGCCAGGAAGAAGCGTTCCTTCACACCTCTGCATTAGCTCTTGCCTTCAAGTTCCTGGCCTAAGTTCCCCAGACAATGAACTACAAATGTGTAAGGTGAAATAAACCCCTCCTCCTCCTGAGATGCTCCTTGTCATGGCCTTTGTCACCGAAACCCCAACTAAGGCAGCATGCTAAACCAAAGTCCTCTGGAGATTCCTATTCCTAGACGTAGTTAGAAAGAACTATGTGTTGGAGAAGGCGGCACTGCAGAGCATCTCCTACTCCAGGTGCAGCCCACGAGGCCTGCAGGCGAGGGCAAGGATCGGCTGCACACTGTCACTCTAGTTTGGAGGACAAGGATCGGCTGCAGTTTGTCACTCTGGTTTGCTTTCTTCTGTTGGGACCAAAAGCAACTTGAGGAGAAAAGGGCTCATCTTAGCTTACACTTCCAGGTAAGTCTGTTACTGAGGGAAATCCTGCACTCAAGCAGGAACCAACACAGAGACCACACAGGAACCGTGGTTACTAGCTCACTCACCCTGGCTCACTCACGATCAGCCAGCTTTCATAATGGAACCTGAGACCACCTGCCCAGGGGTGGCACTGCCACCAGAAGGCTGGTGTCTTAGTTAGGGTAACTATGGCTGTGATGAAACATCATGGCCAAAAGAAAGCTGGGAAGGAAAGGGTTTATATTTCACTCACAGTTCCATAGAACAGCTCATCATCAAAAGCAGCGGGGGCAGGAACTCAAGCAGGGCAGGAACCTGGAGGCAGGAGCTGATGCAGAGACCATGGAAGGGATTGTTTACTGCCTTGATCCTCATGGCTTGCTCAGCCTGCTTTCTTAGAGAACCCAGGAGCACCAGTCCCATGATGGCACCACCCACAATAGGCTGGACTCTCCCCATCAATCACTAATTTTAAAACGCCCTACAGCTGGATCTTATGGAGGCATTTTCTCAATTGAGATTCCTTCCTTTTAGATGACTCTAGCTTCTGTCAACCTGACATAAAACTAGCCAGCACAACTGGGCTCTCCCACATCAATGAACAATCAAGGCAATTTCCCACAGATATGGCCATAGGCCATTCATACCTGTGCAAACCCTCCATTGTGATTCCCTCTTTCTTCTCGATTGTGTCAAGGTGGCCATACAAACCAGCCAGGACATTAAACACTTCAAGTAATACTCTACCATATCATCTTTACCATATATGGTAGTTTGAAAAGGAATGGCACCCATAGGCTCATATATTTGAATGTTGGGTCATTAGGGAATGGTGCTACTTAACAGGAATTAGGAGGTATGGCTTTGTTGGAGTGGGTGTGGCCTTGTTGGAGGAAGTGTGTCACAAGGGGTGGGCTTTGGGTTTCAGATGCTCAGGCCAGGCCCAGTATCTTGCTTTTCCTGCTGCCTTTAGATCAGAATGTAGAACTCTTAGCTCCTTCTCCAGCACCATGTCTGCCTGTGTGCTGCCATGCTTCCCACTGTGAAGACCACGGACTAAACCTCTGAAACCATAAGTCAGCCCCAATTAAATGCTTTCTTTTATAAGAGTTGCTGTGGTCATGGTGTCTCTTCATAGCAACAGAACAGTGACTAAGAAACCCTACTTTCTCACATCACAGCCTTTCTATCAGCTGTGTGTCATTTTTCTTGTTATTGTGACCAAATGCCTGACTATCGCAACTTAGAAAGCATCGGGTTTATTCTGACTCGTACTGGTGGGGAAGTCTGCCACAGTAGGGAAGATAAGCATTCTCACCCTGTGCTGTCTTAGAACTCTGCCAGCAAGAAGACCACAAGTAGATACACACCACCCACTTCCTAACCCTGGGCCAGAAACATAAAATGAAGTAAATCTCCTTTCTGAACAACTTGGGAAGCAAATATTGTATAATGGACGCCTGCAGGACCTGTCTGGTCCACTGTTTATACCTTCTTTTGCTAGATTGGAAATATAATGGCAGGAACGAAAAGTCATTTTTCAACTTCCTCTCTCTTTTTAAATATGTTATAGATGTTCATTTCGATCGATCCCAGTGACTGGGGATGTAGCTCAGTTGGTATGGTGGATGCCTGACATGCATGAAGCCCTGGGTCCAGTCTCCAGCATCACATAAATTGGGTGTGGTGGCAAACACCTATGACCCCAGCATTCAGGAGGTAGAGGCAGATCAGAAAATCAAGGTCATCTTCAGTTGGAGAGAGTTCTAGGCCATCCTGAACTATGTGACACGTTGTCTCAAATGACATACTTAGGCTTTAGATTTAACTGGTGTTTAGGGAAACACTTCCGAGTTAAGGCATCATCCTTCTGATGTGTCTAACAACTGTAATTTATCTTCCCCTAACTTAAAGAACTGAAATTTAACAAGACCAGGCACTATGGTCTCGCACCTGCAACCCCAGCACACTGCAGGGGAGCTGAAGCAGAAGGGACATGAGTTCAAGATCAGTCTAGGCTATGCAGCAAGAGGTAGTCTAAAAAACAAAAACAGGGTAGAGGAAGACAAGGGGCATTGAAGCTTAAGTCAAATCTGAAGGTCCGGTCTCTGTAATTCACACGAGATGGCTCTGTAGAGGACACTGAGATGACCGCCTGCTGGACTCCACATGCACCTTACATGTTTAAATACAAAATGGCTTTACAGTGATGTATTAAAAACTTCAAATAAAATTCATTTTCCTCAATTTTTTAAAACCTATTTCAACTCAAAGACACACAGCCTCATGGCACTAACTGCTTGCTCGCTAAGTTACACAAGTTTTCTTCAGTCTTACTGTAACCTCGCACTTATGCAACGGGAGAGGCATCATTGCGTGGCTTCTCCCCATTGAGCCAAACTGTTACTGAGCAACTTGTTCACATAAGCATCTTCTCTATCAAGACAGTTTGCTTTCCTGAGGAAAATCCCTTGTGTATAAATAAAACAAAACACAAAATGACACGGTGCAAGCTTGGGCCTCTTACCTGCTGCCTTACTACAGCCACATGTGTGAAGCCTGCTACAAACATATACACACTGTGCAACCAGGCAACTTACATACGAGGGACTGACGGAAATATTTCAGATAACTTAGGGATTTCACTTAGAAGAATGCTTCATAATTAGTCCCAGAAGGGATTTTTATATATACAATTTATATTAGCTAGATAGACAAAGTTTATATTATATAGAATTTAAAAGATACAGTGGAGTTATTGGTTTAGAGAATCAATCTGCAATGCTGGAGGCGATGCTTCTAAAGAAACTCATCTATCCATTAGGAATGTGATTGCAAACATGGCTGGACCCCCAGTCAAGGCTAACTCTGCATTCACTGCATTCCATCTGTGAAGAAACCCATGCTTTCACTAGTCTCCACAAGTTCCCAAACTCCTCAACAGCTTTTCCTCCCATCTCACGTAAAGGAAGACGACAGACGTTCCCGCAAGTCTCCGCCTGCCCAACTCTGATAGCATGTCTGCTCCCACCATTAGTGCTCGCTTATTCTCTCATTCTCAGGATGTCCCAGAAGCACATCCCCTCGCCTTTGGGGAAAAGGAAAACAAGCACATGTTCACATAGGCATGCACGCAAGCACACTCACACCAATGCTAAAACAAGTACACTTCCCTTATTCAATGAAGTTCCTCTCTGGGGGCTCCGGCGTGTGTGCTCTCCCTCTCCACAGGGGAGAGGAACTATAGACTTAAAAAAAGCAATAACACCACATCTGGAAAAACATTGTTTTCTAAAATGTGCAGCTGTAGTTTTGTTTGTTGGTGACACTTCCAAGCAAACAAGTGATTCTATTCAGGGGGAGGGGGATCACAAAAATCACATACAATACAATTCAATTTGTAATCAGAAAATTCATGGATTAGCTGAAGAGATGTCTTAGAGGTTAAGAGCATCTGCTACTCCTCCAGAGGATGCAGGTTCAGTTCCAAGCACCCACAACCTTCTGTAACTCCAGTTCCTGGGGGATCAGACGCTCTTTTCTGGCCTCTACAGGCACCAGACATGCATGTAATGTACATCTATACATACATGTAAAACACTCATCCATATAAAATAAAAGTAAATAAAGACAAAAAGAGAGAAACAGAATTCATGGGGCGTGCTGTCCCAGTGTAATGTAATGCCTACAGGAAAACACAACCTGTTTTAGGATACAGTTTCAAGCATACTGCTTTCTTATCGCTTGTCCCCAGAAAAAGCCAGGAGCAGTCTCTCACTCACGTATTCAGTCAACTCTGGCAAGGTGCGGCCTTGTGGAAGTGGTCGGCAGCCTTTGAAATGCTTGCCACCGCTCACACAGTCACACTGAAATGTGTGCCACACAGTCACACACGTCCTCTTTCACGGCTGCACCCTGACTAGGGAGTGTTTTTCCTCATTGTGATTTCAGACACAATGATACAATCGAGCTTTAGCATGCGCATATAGAGGGGAAAATACGATAAAAATATTTCAATATTGGATTCAAGACACCGGCTTTCATCACTAGATAAAATCTGAGTCTCAGAGTCTATGTTATAGAAATCACGCTGGATGAGGAAAGGAAGCGTGTAAAGGAGGAGACACAGACCCACTCTGCTGCTTTCCTGGGCTTCCTCACATCAGGTCCCAATGCCATGGGATCTGCCCTCCCAATTTGTCACCTCCAGAATCCATCACCTGCCAGCGCCAGCTGCCCAGAAGAGCAACATCAGGATACTTTCCTTAGCTTCCACAGGAGCCGGGCAGGGGTGGCGCACACCTTTAATCCCAGCACTTGGGAGGCAGAAGCAAGCGGATCTCTGGGTATTCGAGGCCAGCCTGGACTACAGAGTGAGCTCCAGACAGCCTAAATAAATAAATAAATAAGCCACCAAAACCCAAAACTTCCAACAGGAAACAAAACAATCTATTCTGAAGTATTTCATACCTCTTAGCTTAGCCTTTTTTTCAAGAAAACCCTTTCTTATTTATAAAATTAGTAACATGGTATTTCTAAAACCAAGTTTCTTGCTATTCAGCTCCACCCAACTCCACTGCATACAGGAGTGTATGAAGAGAGAACCAGAGAGGACAACCAGACAGGGCACTGTGGTGTCTGTATACAAAGGTAGCCTTGCAAAACTGGAAAGGAAAAAGAGGATGTTAAGGCAGGAAATGTAAAGCATTGCTGCCCTGACTCTCAATTTTCCTCCTATGAAACGCTCCCATTTTCAACTATATATTACAACACAGCAATTCATTTTCCCCTCCTACCAGCCAAACAATGCAGAGAATCAACGCTGAAGTCATTACTTTACACTTGGGTCGTATCGTCGATTTAGAAGAATGGAACTTTCCACAGAGTTAGCTCCTTACAGGCTGACCTCACCAAGACTCTGAAGCACTGGATGCCCCGGGAACACCTGGCAAATGTGCTTCCAACACCTTTCTCTGGCGTTATGACATCAGCTACGTCCGATCAGAATCAATGGTCATGGAGATGACATCATCTCATTACCTGAGAACTCCATCCACTTGGTCTTTGGTGTAGACTTTTCCACCTTCGCCACCACTACTCGGTGTGCCGTCCTTTGTGCAGGTGGGCCTGCTCTGCTCACCACTCCCTGGAGGCTTTCGGCAATGTGTGCTGTTTCCAGCGGTGCTCCCATTCTTCATGATTATTTCCAATAATGCTGTGCAAAGACAGACAAAGGGAACTGTACCTACTGACGTCAGGACACAGATATGCAACTCCACAAGCAAAGATTTAACATGGCCTCCTCCTCCTTGTTTAGGGTGGAGAGGGGGGTATTGTTTTGCTGTTTAGGGTGGAGGGGGGGTGTTGTTTTGTTGCTTAGGGTGGTGGTATTGTTTTGTTTTCTCCTTTATTTAGACAGGCTCTTGCTATTCATTTGGACTGACCTAGACTCATCTGGCCCATACTGGCTTTGAACTCTCAATTCTGCCTGAGTTTCCCAGTGCTGGGATTACAGGCACAAACCACCAATTCAGGATCTACAATGTGTCTTTAAATAACAGACCTCCCGCTGCTGGGTGTGGTGGCACACACCTTTAATCCAACACTTTGGGCATAGAAGTAGGCAGATCTGTGAGCTCCAGGCCAGTCAGAGCTATATAGAGCAACCCCGTCTCAAAAACAAAACCAAACAAATAGTAAACATTAGTGATTCTTACAGTAATTGTCATGACATGCTTATCACACAGTAAAACTGAAGAAATCCCCCAAATGATAACATTTCAAAGTAATTAATGAGACTATTAAAAAAAAAAAAAGTAGGCAGATCTCTGAATTCAAGGCCAGCCTGGTCTACAGAGTGAGTTCCAGGACAGGACAGCCAGGGATACACAGAGAAACCCTGTCGGCGGGGAAGTGGGGGGGGGGGGGGGAGCAACAACAAAAAAAGAAGCAGAAATTAGATTTCTGTTTACTTTTCAGCAGCAACAACGGGAACAAAGGACATTGGAATACAATCTTTTTTTTTCTTTTTTAAATACGAACTTTAAAGTAGAAAAACCAATTGTCAACTTGAGCTGAGTGGTAAGATTCTTTCAAATACACAAAACGAAAACATTTAAAGAGGCTGGAGGGGCGGCGTGGCAGTTAGGAGCTTTTACTGCTCCTGCAGAGTCCAGGTTCAGCTGCCAGCACCCACGTCAGGTGGCTCACAGTTACCTACACTCTAATTCCAGAGGATCCACCACCTTCTGGAACCTGCACACATCTCTGAGAAAATGCATCACTCAAAAACATGCACTAGCAGAGGCAGGCGGATCTCTGTGAGTTCGAGTCCAGCCTGATCTACAAGAGCTAGTTCCACGGCAGGCTCTAAAGCTACAGAGAAACCCTGTCTTGAAAAACCAAAAAAAAAAAAGACAAAAAAAAACAAAAACAAAAAAAGCACTAAAGAAAGAAACTGCACTGTTTACATTCCGATAGAAGGAAACTGTGCCCATGTGGGCACAGGCGCAAGCATGAACAGTGATCCATCACTGTGTGAACAAATGTAAACACCAAATGACAGAACAGCAATAACATCTAGGGTCCACTTTCAATAATCTGAAAAACAGGCTTAACGGCAGGGTTGAAGGAATGACGAGATGAGGTCGGTCAATACATTCCCAGTGGTTAAAGATAAATGGTACAATACGATTAATCTTACTATTGTCGTGTGTGTGTGTGAAGCATAAAATTTTCCATAAAAATTAAACAGTAAGTAATTAAACTTAGCAAAAGGACAAAAGAATAGGAAAATTCACCAGGATGGTAGTTTCAACAAACCTCAGTCCAATAACTGACAACTTACTAAGGATAACTTCAAATTTATTCAGCTTGAACTAGGAGATGTTAAATCCAACTGATGTTTTGGTTTGTTTGTTGTTTAAGACAGAGACTCAAGTATCCTAGGCTGGCCTAGAACTAGCAGCAAAGGATGACTTTGAACTTCTGATCCTCCTGCCTCAGCCAGTGTTGGCTTTACATGTGTGTGCCAGCATGCCATGCAAGCTGTGTTAGGAATTTAGGCTTCTACATAGTAGGCAAGCTCTCTATCCACTAAGATACATCTCCAGTGCTAGAGCGCTCGCTCTCCCTCTCTCTCTCTCTCCCTCTCTCTTTCTGTAAGTTCAAAAGATTGAAAATTGGAAGTATTATATCTAGATGATAAAGTTACTTCTTCAAATCTCAAAAACACACAGTGTCATCTGTATGGACTACAATCTAGGAGCAGCTGTGCTCACCTTTAAAGAATAAATCAATTATAAAAATAGAACTTAAGGCTGGGAATGATGGTCCACACCTTTAATCCCAGCACTCCAGAAGTAGAGGCAGGAGCATCTCTGTGAGTTCAAGGTCAGTCTGGTCTACATAGCAAATTCTGGGCCAGCCAGGGCTACAAAGTGAGACCTTGATTCAAAAGGAAGAGAGGGAGGGAAAGAGGGAGGAAGGAAGAAACAGGGAAGATAAAAAGTAACTTAAATCACAAGTAGGCTGGAAAGCAAAAACAAAAATCATCATTTATAATGATTAAAAAGAGACAAATATTTATCACAAAATGCACCATCCAGACAGTGAAATACTGTTTGGAAATAAAATGACACTAAATATTAACATGCCTATCACACAGATGACAGAGAACACATTATGCTAAGCCAATGAAGCCAGGCAGAAAAGACCACATACTACATGGTTCCATTGATAGGAAAAGCACAAGGCCTGGAGATGTGGTTCATAGGCAGAGCTGGCCTAGCTAGCCTTGGATTGAATCTTCAGGATTTCTAGAGTTGGGTGGGAGCCTGGGAAGGCTGGGGATACAGAGGGAGGAGAAAGGGAAGGGAAGAAAACAAACAGAGCAGGTAAACACACACTTAGAAAGTAGACTGGTTTCTGCCAAGGGCAGGGGTTAGTGGGTCAGAGGAACCTGAAATGACACAAGGCATCCAATAAGCCATTTTATTTCCAAGGTTTGGAAGTGTTCCAAAATTATGGCACGAGTTGCACAATTCTGTGAATCCACTACAAACCCACTTAACTCTGTACTTTCAATGAGTCAATTATTTAGTATGCACATTATATCCAGAAAGCTACTATACATATATAATTTTTAGTTATATATTAAAAACTCCAACTGCTGTTGTCAAATTTGCAAAAACAAATCTATTATTTATATAATTCTTTTACCATGACTAACAGATAAGAGGTCACCAAAGAAAGAAACTGTATTTTATGACAATCTAATTGGAGGTGATATAGTAATCAAATAGTTATTAACAAGAAAAATAAAAGACCTACTATATAGCTAACTTCCAGCTGGAGTCCAGCCTACATTTAATATAACCACAGTGTAATCAGAATACTCAATGCAGCAAGTGATGATCCACGACATGTAAATAGCAAAACTTAAAAAAAAACTAATGCAGATGAAGTAGATCTCAAACCCAAATCCTCCTGCCTCTGCTCCTTTGTACTGGGATTACAGGAGTGTACCACCATACCAGGTCAGGAACTTAAAATTTAAATCTCTCTAAATCTTGAATAAGGTCAAAGAGAATTAAGTACCAAAATCACAACCTCATGCACAGAATCCCCTAATATATGATGACAGGAACAAACCATCAACTGCTAAAAAGGTATGTGTGGATATTAAGTGTCTATGTGAGAAGCACCAAACAGTACATGGGCATTTGCCAAGCTCACAGACCAGAAAAAGAGAAACCAAATAACCAACAGGCATTGTAGGAAAAGCTGAGGAGATACCTGACACGATGGCTTCACCCACTTATAATTGCGGGAGAGCCTGGTCCACAGTTACAATGGAACTGCGGTGACCGGGACCCACATTGAAAGGGGAAGGCAGAACTAAATCAGCAAATGAAAAGGGACATGGGGAGGACACATGAGTGATGCCTTCCCTAACTAGGTGACATATTTTAAACACCAGACAAAGACAGAAAGATCTCTGTATACTTGGAAAGGCTAAATAAACAAATACTACATAAGTAAGTAATTAATGTAAGCAATTAGTAAAATAAATACATACTAAAAGAAAATGATAGTGCTCAAATGATGCAAAGGATTGGTATGAAAAGAAGTCACTAAGTGTGACCTCTAAAGTAATCGTGTGCACCAGGAAGCCTTGACAAGCCAGCGAGTGAAGGAGAGGCTGCTCTACAGGAGCAGTCAGAACTGCAACTCAGAGGCCCAGGTGAGGATGGCTCAGCCGGTGACCACCTGAGTTCAAATCCCAGATGCCACAAGAAGGTGGAAGGAGATAGCCAACTCCATAAAGGTTGGCATGCACAAGCATACATGCATGCATGCACATGCATGCAATACATACACCCATACACACAATAAAAGAAATCAAAGGGTAAAAAAATCCATTCAAAATGACAGGGTTGGCTGGGCATGGTGGGTCAGGCCTGTAACGCCAGCACTCAGACAGCAGAGCGAGAGTCGGGAAAACTACCACTTGCTCAAGGCCAGCCTGGTCTACACAGTGAGTTCTGGGCCCGCCCAGGCTAACAGTGAGACCATGACTAAGTCAGCTAAGCTGGGCATGAGGGTAGATGTGTAACACCAGTGTTTGGGGAGCTGCAGAAGAGTGGCTCAAGTTTAAGGCCAGCCTGGGCTACGCTACCCTGTCATTTAAAAAAGGCCAACCTGGAGAAACCAAAGTTACTTAAAACAACAGACAGTACCATACAGAGGACTAAGACATATAAAGGTTGAAAACTTCAAAATTGAAAAGTAAAAAATTTTGAAGGAAAGTGGTAGATAGTGAAGATGAAGAAAAGTTAACACATGAGAAATAGACAGCCTGAAGAAAAATATAACGAGAAATAAAAGAAACAGTGATTAGGTGACTTCTGACACATAAACAAACATCTACATGACATAACACCAGAAATCCTAAGAGTAAATGACGCCCGAGATACACTCAAGTAAAGTTAGCTGTGTATCCACACAAAAACAAACAAATCAATCAATCAAATGATTTATATGGAAGAAAAGTTAGACTGTCCTCAGACTTTTTCCATCACTGGCACTTGCACAAGACCCTGGAGTATCCTCCTTGCATACCCCAGAAAATGAAGTGTGAGCTAATGACATGTTAACCCTGACGGTCCACTTGACAGGCTCCAGGATGACTGACAGACAAGTGTCTGAACATGTCTGTGAGGGATTCTCTAGATGAGCTTAACTGGGGTAGGCAAAGCCCCTCTACATTTGGGCAGCATGGTTCTCTGCCATGGGTTCAGGTCCTGCACTCCGTGACAAGGTGAAGGCAAGCTGAGCACCAGCATCCATCTCTCTCTGCTTCCCGATACATGTAACTGGGCAACCTCCAGTTCCCGCTGCCAGGATTCCCTACTACAGTGGGCTTGACTTGAGACAAAATAAGCTCCCTTCCTTAAATTGCTTTTGTTGGGTATATTACCCCAGCAACATGCAGAGTAACAATATAGCCACCAAACTTCAACAGTAAAGTCACAGTAAACTGTCTTCAGCATTCTAGAAGTTAGGGAACACAGTTCTACAAACTCATCCTGTGACTCACTAGGAAACAAGCTTCAGAAATCCAAAATAATGACATATACCCTAACATGAGGACTGGTGGCAAACATCACTGGATATTTGTAGAATTAAGACTGAGTTATAGTTGAGAGAGGATGTTGTGTAATAATACTGTGTTCTGACACCAGAAATAGTCTTTGAATATTCTTTAACTAGTGGGCTAGAAAGCTATGGGGTTTCTCATCCCTTCTGTTCCTTTTGTCAGCTAAGGTTTGCAGGGCCTACAGGCTTGGGCCAAGAAACAACTTTGAGATCAAACTGGCAATCACTGCCAAACACAAGACTGAGTTTGACATAGCCTGCATCTATGGGGTGACGGGGTTGATTGATTTACAACACATAAAAATAAGTGGGAGCTACATATCTTGGTGACAGCAGAAATGACATGGAGATGAAGACCGTGAATGTGGTGCTCTGAATAAGAACGGCCCTATGGCCATCTATCTGAATGCTCAGTCACCAGGGAGTGGCACTCTTTGAAAGGATCAGAAGGATCAGTGCGGCCATGCTGGAAGAAGTGTGTCCCTGGGAGTGGGCTTTGAGGTTCAATAGCCCATGCCAAACCCACAGTGTCTTTCTCTGCCTGCAGATCAGTATGTAGCTCTCAGCTACCGCTCCAGCTCTATGCCTAGTGTGCCTGCCACCAATATGATAATGAACCAAGACTCTGAAACTGTAAGCATGTCCCCAGTTAAATGCTTTCACTTATAAGAGTTGCCATGGTCATGGTTTCTCTTCACAACAGAACAGTGACTAAGACAATGGGAATGAACAATGTTGCACTAGACTGAAAAAGAGAGGTGAGTACGTGTGTGTGTGTGTGTGTGTTACAAACACCAGAACATATATAAATTTAAAATAATCATTACTCATAATGGAATGCCAGCACAAGCAACAGATACACATTGATGTATGTCTATGTATTTCCCAGCTCTCTCTACTAAGAGGACTGGACACAATGATACTGCTATACCAATGAACGTATCTAGCATTTATCTCAGTGTCTGTATACACTGCACTAAGAGAAGTCAGGCATGGTGGGGAACTGATTCTTTTGGGCAGAAAATATAAAACTCTTTTTGGGCTACAAAGTAAAGAAGTTCAATAAATGATGGATATGTCAAAAAGACTCAGGAGCCAGCTTTAAAAGGATACCCACTGACTAACCATGAGCACCAAAATAATGATGATGAAGGTTAAGTGGGAATTCATGAATTCATTCAGAACAGAAAGACTAAAGGGAAACTAAAAAAAATCTAGAAAGAATGATAGAATTGAACCCCACTTTTTAAAACAACTACCAGAACTTAATTAAGGATAAAAATCATTGTCGTTGGCATAAGAACAGACAGGAGGACCAGTGGAACCGAAAAGAAGACCCGGATATCAATCCACACATCTTCGAACACCTGATATTTGATAAAGAAGCAAAAAATATCAAATGGAAAAAAGAAAGCATATTAAACAAGTGGTGCTGGCATAACTGGATATCAACATGTAGACAAATGAAAGTAGACCCCTATCTATCAGCATGTACAAAACTCAAGTCCAAATGGATCAAAGACCTCAACATAAAGCCAGCCACACTGAACCTTATAGAAGAGAAAGTGGGAAGTACGCTTGAACGCATTGGCACAGGGAACCACTTCCTAAATAGAACCCCAGCAGCACAGACACTGAGAGAAACAATTAATAAATGGGACCTCCTGAAACTGAAAA
>PVIU01026564.1:0-21801 GCA_004026605.1 Ondatra zibethicus | reverse complement strand
AAAAAAAAATTGAAGTAATTCACTGTGTCTTATTAAATCACCATGGAGTAAAGTTAGAATTTAACAACAATACTACTCCCAGACAGCCTACAAACTCATGGAAACTGAACAGTCAACTACTGAACCACTCCTGGGTCAAGGAAGAAATAAAGAAAGAAATCAAAATCTTCCTTAAATTCAATGAAAATGGAGGCAAAACATATCCAAACCCGTGGGACACTATGAAAGCAGAGGAAAGTTCATAGCACAAAATGCCCACATAAGGAAAATGGAGAAAGCTCACATCAATGACCTAACAGCATGCCTGAAAACTCTAGAAAAAAAAAAAAAGAAGCAGACTCACCTGAAAGGAGAAGAAGACAGGAAATATTCAGGTGAGGGCTGAAATCAACAAAATAGAAACACAGAAAACCATACAAAGAATCAATGAAACAAAGAGCTGGTTCTTTGAGAAAATCAACAAGATTGACAAACCCTTATCCAAACTAATCAAAAGGCAGAGAAAGAACATCCAAATTAACAAAATCAGAAATGAAAAGGGGGACATAACAATGGACACTGAGGAAGTTCAGAGAATCATTAGGTCCTACGACAAAAATATGTACTCCACAAAACTGGAAAATGTAAAAGAAATGGACAATTTCTTAGATAGATACCACCTAACAAAATTAAATCAAGACCAGGTGAGCAATTTAAATAGACCCATAAGCCGCGAGGAGATAGAAGCTGTCATCAAAAACCTCCCAACCAAAAGAAGCCCAGGGCTGGATGATTTAGTTCTGAATTCTACCAGAACTTCCAAGAAGAGCTAATATCTATACTCCTCAAAGTGTTCCACTTAATAGAAACAGAAGGGTCATTGCCAAACTCTTTTTATGAAGCCACAGTTACCCTAATAGCAAAACTGCACAAAGACTCAACCAAGAAAGAGAATTACAGACCAGTCTCACTCATTAACAAGGATGCAAAAATTCTCAATAAAATACTGGCATACCAAATCCAAGAACACATCAAAAAAATCATCCATTAATGACCAAGTAGGTGTCATCCCAGAGATGCAGGGCTGGTTCAACATACGAAAATCAATCAATGTAATCTGCCATATAAATAAACTGAAAGAAAAAAATCATATGATCATTTCATTGGATGCAGAAAAAGCATTTGACAAAATTCAACATCCCTTCATGATAAAGGTCTTGGAGAGATTAGGGATACAAGGATCATACCTAAATATAACAAAAGCAATATTCAGCAAGCAGACAGCTAACATCAAATCAAATTAAAAGTCCAAGTGATTCCACTAAAATCAGGAACAAGACAAGGCTGTCTGCTATCTCCATATCTCTTCAACATAGTTCTTGAAGTTTTAACAATAGCAAAAAGACAACATAAGGATATCAAGGGGATTCAAATTGGAAAGGAAGAAGTTGAACTTCCATTATTTGCAGATGATAGGATAGTGTATATAAGTGACCCTGAAATCTCTACCAGAGAACTCCTACAGTTGATAAATACCTTCAGTGAAGTGGCAGGATACAAGATCAACTCAAAAAATCAGTAGCCCTCCTATACACAAAGGATAAAGAAGCTGAGAGGGAAATCAGAGAAACATCACCTTTCACAATAGCCACAAATCACATAAGATATCTTGGGGTAAGACTAACAAAGGACGTGAAAGACCTATTTGACAAGAACTTTATATCTTTGAAGAAAGAAATTGAAGAAGATACCAGAAAATGGAAAGATCTCCCATGCTCTTGGATAGGAAGGATCAACATAGTAAAAATGGCAATCTTACCAAAGGCAATCTATAGATTCAATGCAATCCCCATCAAAATCCCAACACAATTCTCCACAGACCTTGAAAGCAAATAATCAACTTCATATGGAAAAACAAGAAACCCAGGATTTCCCAAACAATCCTGAATAAAAGATAGAAGAACTGCTAGAGACATTACCATCCCTGATTTCAAGCTCTATTACAGAGCTACAGTAATGAAAACAGCTTGGTATTATCATAAAAACAGAGACGTTGACCAATGGAATAGAATCGAAGACCTGGATATCAATCCACACATCTTCCAACACCTGATTTTTGACAAAGAAGTAAAAAAGATACAATGGAAAAAAGAAAGCATCTTCAACAAATGGTGCTGGCATAACTGGATGTTAACCTGTAGGAGAATGAAAATAGGTCCATATCTGTTGTCATTCACAAAACTCAAGTCCAAATGGATTCAAGAACTCAATATAAATCTGACCACACTGAACCTGACAGAGGAGAAAGTGGGAAGTAACCTTCAATGCATGGGCACAGGAGACCACTTCCTAAATATAACCCCAGTAGCACAGACAATAAGAGCATCAATAAATAAATGGGACTTCCTGAAACTGAGAAGCTTCTTTAAAGCAAAGGACACAGTCAATAAGACAAAAAGGCAGCCTACTGAATAGGGAAAAATCTTCACCAACCCCACATCAGACAAAGGACTGATCTCCAAAATATATAAAGAACTCAAGAAACTAGACATTAAAATTCTAGATCACCCAATTAAAAAGTGGTGTACTGAACTAAACAGAATTCTCATCAGAAGAATTTCAAATGGCCAAAAGATACTTAAGGACATGTTCTTCATCCTTAGCTATCAGGAAATGCAAATCAAAACAACTGTCAGAATGGTTAAGATCAAAAACACTAATGATAGCTTATGCTGGAGAGGTTGTGGAGCAAGGGGAACACTCTGCTGGTAGGAATGCAAACTTGTGCAACCACTTTGGAAATCAGTGTGGTGGTTTCTCAGAAAACTGGGAATCAACCTACCTCAGGATCCAGCAATTCCACTCTTGGGAATATATCCAAAAGATGCTCAGTCATACTACAAGAGGAGTTGTCCAACTATGTTCATAGCAGCATTATTTGTAATAGCCAGAACCTGGAAACAACCTAGATGCCCCTCAACTGAAGAATGGTTAAAGAAAGTGTGGCACATCTACATAGCAGTTAAAAAAATGACATCTTGAATTTTGCATGCAAATGGACGGTATTAGAAAATATCATCTTGAGTGAGGTAACCCAGACCCCCCAAAAATGAATATGGTATGTACTCACTCATAAGTGGATACTAGTCATAAACAAAGGGCAATGAGCCTATGGTTCATGATCCTAGAGAAACTAAGTAGTAAGGTGAACCCAAAGAAAAACATATATAGACCCACCTGGAAATTGGAATCAGACAAAAATTTGGGAGCGGGGCGCGGGGAGTGGAGGAGGGGAGAGGGGGGGTTAAGGAGAACTTGAGGGAATGGTCGTGATGGAGGAAGGACAGATATTAGAGCAGGGAAAGAGATATCTTGATTGAGGGAGCCATTATGGAGTTATCAAGAAACCTGTCTCTAAAAAATTGCCCAAGAACCCACAGGGATGAACCCAGCTGAGACCCTAAGCAATAGAGGAAAGGGTGTCTGAACTGACCTTACCCTGTAGTCAGACTGATGATTATCTTAAATATCACCATAGAACTTTCATCCAACAGCATATGGGCAACAGAGGCAATGACCCACATTGGAGCACTGGACTGAGCTCCCAAGATCCAGTTGAAGAGTGGAGGAAGTGAGAATATGAGCAAGGAATTCAAGACCAAGGTCATCCACTGGGACAGTTTGCTTGAGCTAATGGTAGCTCACCAACTCCAACTGAACTGGGAGTGAATGAGCATAGGAACAACCAAGCCCCTCTGAAGGGGGTTGACAGCTGGGGCAGACTGAGGGGCCAGTGATAGTGACACTGGGCTGTGTCTCTACTGCATACACCGGCTTCATGGGATCCTAGTCTCTTTGGATGTAAACCTTGCTCAACCTAGTTGTAGTAGGGAGGGCCTTGGACTTTCCACAGGGCAGGGTGCATGGCACTCCCTTAGGGTTGGAGGTGTGGAGGAGGGTCTGTGGAGGGAGAAGGAAGGGACTGGGAAGAGGGGAGGGAGTGGGAATTTGGATTGGTATTTTTTTAAGTAATAAAAAAAAGGAAAAAATGTGAGTTACTCTTCACAGTTAGAGCTTCACTGGTGGCACCAGATAAACCTGTCCACTGACTAACTACAAGTCTGGTTACTGTAACCATTGAGCAATGTTGGATGAGAATAAGACCACTACCACAATTTTGAGTCAAATTTGAAGCAAGCTTTAGTTAAATACTGGCCAGAATTTATCATTGGCCAGGTCCCTTCCTTGGTCCCCAGAAAATGACCTCAGGTCTCATTTTGTGGCAACTTAAAAAGGCAACCCCATAAAGCCACTGTATTTCCCACCTACATCCAATCAGGGGCAAGCATACATGCTGACATATTTCCTGCCTACGTATCTCCTGCCTACATGTAGTCAAGCATATCTAGTTCAGTTGAGTCAAACAAACTTGTTTAAAGGGAGTGAAAGCATGTGGCTTGATATCCCCCATAAAAATAGCCTCCAGCATTTCAGGAAGTTATCTGCCCTTGGGCAAGTGGGGCTTACAGGTTGACCCTTACAAAAGGTACCATTACTGCTTGAGCTGGGTTTAATATAATGTATACTTACTTGTGCATAAGTTTGTAATAAAAATGAGTTAATGCCTACTGTTGTTCCAAACCAAACAGTCACACCATCTTGGATGTTCTATTTAATGAAACACTATTACAGCCTAGAAAATACTTGTCTTGATTAGGTTTCTACTGCTGTGGTAAAACACCAATCCCAAAATCAGCTTGGGGAGGAGAGGGTTTATTTCAGCTCACATCTTGTAATCCAGCATGAAAACCAATACAGGGACCTAGAAACAGGACCGAGAAATTTCCTAGAAATAGGAACTGAAACAGAATCCACGAAGAGTTGCTGTTTACTGGCTTGCTCCTCCTGGTTTGATCAGCCTACTTTTTAAAAAAATTAGATTTTTTTCATACAGTATACTCTGATTACAATTTCTTCTCCCCCACCTCCACTCAAGTCCTCCCCTCTTCCCCATCCATCCAAATCTGCAACCTTTCTTTCTCTCTCTCATTGGAATATAGACAGACATCAATATAATAGTAATAGTAATGGTAATAGTAATAATAAGACAGAATATGAAAAACAAACAAAAAAAGGCCAAGAAAAAGCATAAGAAACATATACAATCACTTACACACACACACATTCGCACACACAGAAAACCCATAAAAAGCAAAATCAAAAACCTTAATATATAAGCAAAATATCAGTGAGGCTAAAAAAAAAAAAGAATGCTTAGACAGAGCATTGTGAGAAACAAACAAACTTTGAAAACACCATAGAGTGTTTGTATTGGCCATTTCATGCTAGGCATGGGTCCTGCTCTTAACATGTAGTTAATATGTTCTGTGAGACTCCTTTGGATAAAACTAATTTTTCCTTTTAAAGTGGCTGGTCAGGCCAATTTGAATGGCCAGGACTGTCAACTGAGGACATGATAGTGTAGGGACCAGGGCCACAGCCAAGGATCATATGGGTCCATAGCGCTGCCGTAGCCAGGGTCTGAGTTGATGCCTAGGGCTCCTCTTGTCATAGTGGGCCATGCAGATGACTGAGGTTTGGTAGCCAACTCCAACCATGTAGGTGTCCATGGACCCTGCTGTACCCTGGGCCATGAATGCTGATCTAGGTGTCCAGTGCTGCCACCTAGAGCCAACGAAACATCCAGGCATGGGCTGTTGCCTAGGGCCTTGTCTGGGTTCATGGCCCTGTGACAGCTAGGCTCTGGGGTGGTATCTGTGGCTCCAGTTGACACCAAGGGCTCTGTGGATGCCTGGGGTCTTCTGGTCAACCACATAGGACTATGTTGGTTCAGCCATACTGATCTGGGTGGCCCGTGCTGCCACAGGGGCTGTGGTGGCATCTGGGACCAAGCTGCTGCATGTCATGTCTGAGTTGGTGGTCCTGCAGCAGCTGGGTCCTGCTGCATCTATGGTGATGTCCATGACCCATTTTAGCACAGGAGTCATTGGAATCATGGTCTTGTGAGCCAGCCCCGCCCTTCACTGGCCCTGGGATGGCTGGCCCTGCCTCTCCACAAATACTAGAGTAAGCTAAGTAAGTAAGGTCCCACTCCTTATGAGAGAACTCATCCGACACATGGGAAAGATGGCTCCACTCCTCACCATAGGCATGCACTTCACCTGTGCAGCACACTAGAGCTGACTCTGGCTTGTGAGCAGAAGACCCTGACCCTGCTTCCCCTTGTCTGCCATGTAGTAGCATGGGTGAGGGAAAGATGCCCTCCCACTGCTCCTCTTGCTACCTGTGGCAGATGAAAGAGCTGGCCCTAGGGTCCTGGGAGTAAAAGAACTAGTCATGCCCCACACCAGCTGTAGTACACAGAAGAGCAGGCTTGGGCAGCACACTAGAGCTGACCCTGTTTTGTGTGTGAGGGAGGATACAGGTGAGCCAGCCCTGAGGTCATGCAAACAGGAGAGCTGATCCCCACCCACTACCACCACATGCCCCTTGTAGCAGTCAGGAGAGAGGACCCTGCACCTTGCCTGGGTGAAATAGTAGAACTGGCCCAGGTGATGTGAGTGAAGGGCACCCAGATCTAAGGGCCCAAGAGCAGGAGAACTGACCCTGCTCCTTGCTGTAGGCCATTGGTTGAACTAACCCAGGGAGTGCTGGAGAGCTCTCCCAGTTAGTGACAATGATGGAAAACTAGTGACCTGACCAACCTAGTTACCACTCAGGCCCAGAACAAAGGCCACCCCAACATCCATTGAATCTATGGACTGTTGGAGCATGTGCAAGGAATGAACCTACAGATCTAAACTGTAGGATCTCCATGACACAGGACAACAACAGGATATCCAGGAGGAGTCCCAGTAAGAGCCAATTATTGGTAGTGTGCCAGACCAATGAATCATTTCAATGAACACTTGCAAGCAAAGATGAATGTACTAACAGGTAAACTGTGACTCAACAAGCCACACAACAGCTTCCAGGACAAGATTCTTTTCTCTTCTCTTCTCTTCTCTTCTCTTCTCTTCCCTTCCCTTCCCTTCTTTCCCCTCTCTTCCCTTCCTTTCTCTTTCCTCTCTCTCTCTCTCTCATATCTTTGTTTTGTTTTTAATTTTTTTTTAAATTTGGTTTTGATGTGGGGTGTTTCAAGGGCAGATGCAAAGAGATGGAGAGATAAGTGGGATTGGAACACATAATGTGAAATCCATAGAGAATCAATAAAAGTTAAAAATAAAAAAGAAAGTAGTTATCAATTGGAGATAGCTTCTGCCTTAGGGATGGGGGCTTGTGTCCATCTCATGTCTCAGTGCTAGTACCCCACCTAGTATTGACCTGTGTAGGCCCTATGTATATGGCCACAGTGTCTCTGAGTTCACATGTGTGTCAGAAAACATTGTGCCTGGAAAGCCTTGTTTCCCTAATGTTCTCCATCCCCACAGGCTCTTACAATCTCTCCATCTTTTCTTCCATATAGTTCACTGAGCCCTGAGGGGAGGATTTGACAGAGACATCCCATTTAGGGCTGAGTGTTCCAAGGGCTCTCACTGCACAGTGCCTCCTTGTGGGCCTCTGTATTTGTTCCCATCTCCTGCAGCAGGAAGCTTCTCAGTTGTGTCAGTCTGCTTTCCTACAGAAATCAGGGCCACTTGCCAAGTGTGGGTAGACTCTCCCTCATCAATCATTAATCAAGAAAATGGTCTCCCGGACTCATGAACAGGTCAATCTGGGGGCAGTTTTCTCAACTGTGGTTCCTTGGTTCCTTCTCAGATAACTGTAGATTGTGTTTAGTTGACAGAAAAAAACAAAAACAATGAAAATACTTTTATTTTAGTGGGGAAAGCCATGGATAGCAACATATGTTCTATTTATGTGAAGGAAGTTGAAAGCAGGAACAGAGGCCTCATTGAGACAGCTTTTCATTCTCATAGCTTTCTGTGATCTTGGGAATTTTTTAAAAATTATTCTCTATTTTTTCTTAAATTATTGAAGTCTTACAGTTTAACTTAAATATTTACTCTATTGATATCAGTCATCTCAGAAATTAAATCTTAGAAAATGTAAAACATTTAATATACTTAAAGAATAACTCAATCATCTGTTAACATATTTCTATAAAATCAAACAAAGGCCATTTGTTTCCTTGTTATCTACTTCTGCAGAATTACATGTCATGTGACCTCCTGAGAACTACTTCAGAGCAACGGTTCAAGTAACATTTTTGCAACATTATGAAAATTTTTCACCTGTCTGAAAGGCCATGTCAGACTGTGCTTGAAAACATTGCTTTAGTTCATCAACAAGGAGAAAAAACCAGGGCAGGGCCTCTAAGTCTATACTCCAGCTCAGACCAGGGGGGGGTTGCTAAGTCTGTACCCCAGTTCTGACCAGAGCAGGGCTGCTAAGTCTTTATCCCAGTTCTGTGACTTTTCTGAGCTGTTTGACTTTGCAAAGAGTCTTTTAACTTTGTTAGTTTTCTTATTGATGAAAGAGACATAATTAGATGATGTATATTGGGTGTGTAACTGTGAAATTAGAAAAATGAAATAATCTATTGATGTATTTTGTCAACTTACTGTGAAATTGTTGGTCTTTTTACTAGCTATTGGAGATTTTTTCCCCCACCGAGACAGGGTTTCTCTGTGTAACATTACTAGCTGTCCTGGAACTAAATCTATAGACCAGGCTGGCCTCAAACTCACAGAGATACGCCTGCCTCTGCCTCCCAAGGGCTGGGATTAAGGCGTGCACCACAATTGTACAGAGCTTCTTATATGGTATATATATTAACTCCACCACTGTTTTATGTATTGTTATTATTCCCCTCTATGTCTGTACCTATATTATTTAAACTATGCAATGGCAAAAATTTAAAACTAAAACTTTATAATCTTTTAAGTTTGTCTGTGCTATGCTTTTCTTTCTTTTTTATCTTAGTGATTTTTATTGAGCTCTACATTTTTCTCTGCTCCCCTCCCTGTCTCTCCCCTCCCACTTTCAACCCTCCCCCAAGTTCAACATGAACCAATTGACTCAGGAGATCTTGTCTTTTTCTACATTCTACTTCCCATGTAGATTAGATATATGTAAGTCTCTGTTAGTGACCTCATTGTTGTCTAAGTTCTCTGGGATTATAGTTTTTCGGCTGGTTTTCTTTGCTTTATGTTTAAAAACCACCTATGAGTGAGTATATGTGATAATTGTCTTTCTGGGTCTGGGTTACCTCACACAAAATATGTTTTCTAGCCCCATCCATTTTCCTGCAAAATTCAATATATCATTATTTTTTTTTCTTCTGTGTACTACTACATTGTGTGAATGTACCACATTTTCCTTATCCATTCTTCGGTCGAGGGGCATTTAGGTTGTTTCCAGGTGCTGGCTATGACAAACAAAGGTGCTATGAACACAGTTGAGCACATATACTTGTGGCACGATTGAACATCCTTTGTATATATACCCAAAAGTGTTATTACTGGGTCTTGAGGAAGGTTGTTTTCTAATTTTCTGAGAAATCACCACACTGACATCCAAAAGGGTTGTATCAGCTTGTATTCCCACCAGAAATGCATAAGTGTTACCTTTTCCCAACAACCTCTCCAGCATAAGTTGTCATCAGTGTTTTTTTTATCTTTGCCATTCTTACAGGTATAAGATGGAATCTCAGAGTTGTTTTGATTTGCATTTCTCTGATGACTAAGGATGTTGAACATTTCCTCAAGTATCTTTCAGCCATTTTAGATTCCTCTGTTGAGAGTTCTCTGTTTAGGTCTCTACTCCACTTGCTTATTGGATTATGTGTTCTTTTGGTGATCAATTTCTTGAGTTCTTTGTATATTTTGGAGATCAGACCTCTGTCTGATGTGGGGTTAGTGAATATATTTTTCCATTCTGTAGGCTATCATTTTCTCTTGTTGACCATGTCCTTTGCTTTACAGAAGCTTTTCAGTTTCATGGGGTCCCATTTATTAATTGTTTCTCTCAGTGTCTGTGCTTTTGGGGTTATATTTAGGAAGTGGTCTCCTGTGCCAATGAACTCAAGTGTATTTCCCACTTTCTCTTCTATAAGGTTCAGTGTGACTGGCTTTATGTTGAGGTCTTTGACCCATTTGGATGTGAGTTTTGTGCATGGTGATAGATATGGGTTATTTTCATCTTCTACATGTTGATATCCAGTTATGACAACACCACTTGTTAAATATGCTTTCTTTTTTCCATTTGATACTTTTTACTTCTTTGTCAAAAATCAGGTGTTGGAAGATATGTGGATTGATATCTGGGTCTTTTATTTGGTTCCATTGGTCCTGCTGTCTGTTCTTATGCCAATACCAGGCTATTTTCAGTACTATAGCTCTGTAGTAGAGTTTGAAGTCAGGGATTGTGATGCCTCTAGAAGTTCTTTTATTGTACAGGATTGTTTTGGATATCCTAGGTTTTTTGTTTTTGTTTTTGTTTTTTTGCTATTCCATATGGAGTACCGTTCTTTTGAGGTCTTTAAAGAATTTTGCTGAAATTTTGATGGGCATTGCATTGAATCTGTAGATTGCTTTTGGTAAGATTGCCATTTTTACTATGTTAACTCTGCCTACCCAAGAGCATGGGAGATCTTTCCACTTTCTGGTGTCTTCTTCAATTTCTTTCTTCAAAGATTTAAAGTTCTTGTCATACAAGCCTTCTACTTGTTTGGTTAGAGTTACTCTGAGATATTTTATGCTATTTGTGGCTATTGTGAAGAGTGTTGATTGTCTGATTTCTTTCCCAGCCCTTTTATCATCTGTGTACAGGAGGGCTACTGACTATTTTTGAGTTAATCTTGTATCCTGCTACATTACTGAGAGTGTTCATGAGTTGTATGAGTTCCTTGGTAGTACTTTTGGGATCGCTTATGTAAACTATCATATCATCAGCAAACAGTGAGAGTTTGACTTCTTCTTTTCCAATTTCTATAGCCTTGATCTCCCTTTGGTGTCTTATTGCTCTAGCTAGGACCTCAAGAACTATATTGAATAGATACAGAGAGAGTGGACAACCTTGTCTTGATCCTGATTTCAGTGGAATCTCTGGGAGTTTCTCTCCATTTAAATTGATGTTGGCTATTGGCTTGCTGTATATTGCCTTTATTATGTTAGGTATGTTCCTTGTGTCCCTGCTTTCTCCAAGCCCTTTACCATGAAGGGATGTTGTATTTTTTCAAAAGCTTTTTCGGCATCTAATGAGATGATCGTGTGGTTTTTATTTTTGTTTGTTTATATGGATGATTACGTTGACAGATTTTCATATGTTGAACCATCCCTGCATCTGTGGGATGAAGCCGACTTGATCATGGTGGATGTTGGTTCTGATGTGTTCTTGGATTCAATTTGCCAGTATTTTATTTAGTATTTTTGCATCAATGTTCATAAGTGAGATTGGTCTGTAATTCTCTTTCGTAGTAATGTCTTTCTGTGGTTTGGGTATCCGGGTAATTGTAGCCTCATAAAAAGAGTTTGGCTACTCTTGGCTTCTATTGTGTGGAATAATTTGAGGAGTATTGGTATTAGTTCTTCTTTGAAAGACTTGTAGAATTCTGAGCTGAAACCTTCTGGTCCTGGACTTTTATTAGTTGGGAGACTTTTGATGACTGATTCTATTTCTTCAGCAGTTATAGGTCTGTTTAATTTGCTTATCTGGTCTTGATTTAATTTTGGCAAGTGATATTTATCCAGAAAGTTGTCCATTTCCTTTAAGTTTTCCAATTTTGTGGAGTACAGGTTTTCAAAATATGACCTGATGATTCTCTGTATTTCTTCCATGTCTGTTATAATGTCCCCGTTTTCATTTCTGATTTTGTTAATTTGGATATTCTCTCTCTGCCTTTTGGTTAGTTTGGATAAAGGTTTGTCTATTTTGATGATTTTCTCAAAGAACCAAGTCTTTGTCTCATTGATTTTTTTTTATTCTTTTATTTTTCATTCAAAAAAATTACACTTCCTCCACTTCTCCTAGTCCCCTGCCGCTCCCCCACTACCCCTCCTCCCTCCCACTGCTTCCTTAAGAGGGGGCAGGGTACTCTGCCCTGTGGGAAGCCCAAGGCCCTTCCCCCTCCATCCTGGCCTAGGAAGGTGTGCCTCCATATAGACTCGATTCCCAAAATGCTAATACATGCAGAAGAGATAGGTCCCAGTGCCATTATCATTGGCTTCTCAGTCAGCCCCCATTGACAGCCACATTCAGAGATTCCGATTTGATCATATGCTCATTCAGTCCTGGTCCAGCTGGACTTGGTGAGCTCCCGTTAGATCAGGCACACTGTCTCGGTTGGTGGACGAGCCTCTCCTGGTCCCGGTTTCCTTGCTCATCTTCTCCCACCTTCTGCTCTTCGACTGGACCTTGGGAGCACAGTCCATTGCTCTGATGTGAATGTGGGTCTCTGTCTCTATCTCCATCCATCGGATGAAATTTCTATGGTGATGATCAAGATATTCATCAATGTGACTATGGGACAAGGCTAGATCAGGCACCTTCTCCTCTGCTGCCCAAGTACCTAGTTGGGGACATCCCCGTGGACACCAGTGATCCCCTCTAGAGTCAAGACTCTTGCCAATCCTAAAATGACTCCCTTGATGTAGATATCTTATTCCCTTGTCCAATATCCACCCTTCCTCCATCTCCACCCTCTCACTTCCCCAAGCTCTCCCCAGTCCATCCCTTCTCCCTTCTCCCTCCCTCTCTCCCTTTCACCCACGCCCCACCCCTATTCCCATTCCCGTGCCTCCAGCTTTTGCCTAGTGATCTTGTTTGCTTCCAATTTCCAGGAGGATCTATACATGTTTTTCTTTGGGTTCACCTTGCTGTTTGGCTTCTCTAGGCTTGTGAGCTATAACCTTAATGTTCTTTGTTTATGGCTAGGGTCCACTAATGAGTGAGTACATATCATAATCATCTTTTTGGGTTTGGGATAGCTCACTAAGGATAGTGTTTTCTATTTCCATCCATTTGCATGCAAATTTAAGGATGTCATTGTTTTTTACCACTGAGTAGTATTCTAATGTGTATATATTCCACACTTGATCCATTCTTCCATTGAGGGGCACCTAGGTTGTTTCCAGGTTTTGGCTATTACAAATAATGCTGCTATGAACATAGTTGCACAAATGCTTTTGTAGTATGATTGGCCATCTCTTGGGTATATTTCCAAGAGTGGTATTGCTGGATCCTGAGGTAGGTTGATTCCCAATTTCCTGAGAAACCACCACACTGATTTCCAAAGTGGTTGCCCAAGTTTGCATCCCCACCAACAATGGATGAGTGTTCCCCTTACTCCACATCCTCTAGGATAGGCTATCATTGGTGTTTTTTATTTTAGCCATTCTGACAGGTGTAAGATGACATCTCAAAGTTGTTTTGATTTGCATTTCCCTGATTGCTAAGGAAGTTGAACATGACCTTAAGTATCTTTTGGCCATTCAAACTTCTTCTGTTGAGAATTCTCTGTTCAGATCATTACCCCATTTTTTTAAATATTTATTTATTATGTATACAATATTCTGTCTGTGTGTATGCCTGCAGGCCAGAAGAGGGCACCAGACCTCATTACATATGGTTGTGAGCCACCATGTGGTTGCTGGGAATTGAACTCAGGACCTTTGGAAGAGCAGGCATTGCTCTTAACCACTGAGCCATTTCTCCAGCCCCATTACCCCATTTTTTAATTGGGTAATTTAGCATTTTAATGTCTAGTTTCTTGAGTTCTTTGTATATTTTGGAGATCAGACCTTTGTCCAATGTGGGGTTAGTGAAGATCTTCTCCCATTCAGTAGGATGCCTTTTTGTCTTAATGACAGTGTCCTTTGCTTTACAGAAGCTTCTCAGTTTCAGGAGGTCCCATCTATTCATTGTTGCTCTTATTGTCTGTGCTACTGGGGTTTTACATAGGAAGGGGTCTCCTGTGCCCATGTATTGCAGGCTACTTCCCACTTTCTCTTCTATCAGGTTAAGTGTTGTCAGATTAATATTGAGGTCTTTAATCCATTTGGATTTGAGTTTTGTGCATTGAGATAAATAAGGATCTATTTTCATTCTCCTACAGGTTGACATCCAATTATGCCAGCACCATTTCTTAAAGATGCTTTCATTCTTCCATTGTATACTTTTAGCTTCTTTGTCAAATATGAACATTCCACCCAAACAGGAAAGAATATACTTTCTTCTCAGCATGTCATGGAACCTTCTGGAAAATTGATCACATACTCAGTAACAAAGCAAACATCCACAGATACAAAAAAATGGGAGTAACCACCTGTGTCTCATCGGATCATCATGGAGTAAAGTTAGAATTTAACAAAATTCCACTCCCAGAAAGCCTACAAACTCACGGAAACTGAACAGTCAACTACTGAACCACTCCTGGGTCAAAGAAGAAATAAAGAAAAAATTAAAGTCTTCCTTGAATTCAACGAAAATAAAGGCACAACATACGCCAACCTATGGGACACTATGAAAGCAGTGCTAAGAGGAAAGTTCATAGCACTTAGTGTCTCATTGATTCTTTGTATCGTTTTCTTTGTTACTATTTTGTTGATTTCAGCTCTCAATTTGATTATTTCCTGCTGGCTAGATCTCTTAGGTGAGTTTGCTTCTTTTTGTTCTAAAGTTTTCAAATGTTCTGTTAATTCACTAGTGTGGGAATTTTCCAACCTCTTTATGTAGGCATTTAGTGCTATGAACTTTCCTCTTAACACTGCTTTCATTGTGTCCCATAAATTTGGGCATGTTGTATGGTCATTTTTATTGAATTTTAAGAAGTCTTTATTTTCTCCCTTTATTTCTTCCTTGACCCATTGATGATTCAGGGGAGCATTGTTTAATTTCCATGTGTTTGTGGGTTTTCTGGAATTGGTATTGCTGTTCACTTCTAGTTTTAAAGCATGGTGATCTGATAAGGTACATTGGGTTATTCCAATTGTTTTATAGTTGTTGAGGCTAGTTTTGTTAGCGAGTATGTGGTCAGTTTTTGAGAAGGTTCCATGAGGTGCTGAAGAAGGTATATTCCTTTATGTTTGGATGGAATATTCTATAGATGTCTGTTAAGTCCATTTGAGTCAAAACATCTGTTAGTTCTTTTATTTCTCTGTTCATTTTTTGTCTGATTGACCTGTCCAGTGGTGGGAGGGGAGTGTTTAAGTCTCCCACTATTAGTGTGTGGGGTTTAATATATGATTTAAACTTTAGAAGTGTTTCTTTGACATACGAAGGTGCCCTTTATTTGGGGCATAGATGTTCAATATTGAAATTTCCTCTTGATGGATTTCTCCTGTGACTCATATGAAATGTCCTTATTTGTCTCTTTTGACTGATTTTAGCTTGAAATCTATTTTGTCAAATATTAAGATAGCTATACCCGCTTGTTTCTTAGGTCCATTTGATTGCTATATTTTTTTTCCTGACCTTTTACTGTGAGACAATGTCTGTCTTTGAGGTTGAGATGTGTTTCTTGTATGCAGAAGAGGTATGGATTCTGTTTTCATATCCAATCTGTTAGCCTGTGCCTTTTTTATGGGTGAGTTGAGTCCATTTACATTAAGGGATATTAAGGACCAGTGGTTGCTATCTCCTGTTAATTTAGTTTTCATTGTTGGTAATGTTAAAATGTGCATTTTTTTCTTCTTCGGGATTTGCTGTAGTAAGATCATCAATTGTCTGTGTTTTTGTTGGTGTAGCTATCTTCTTTGGGTTGGAGTTTTCCTTCTAGTATTTTGTGTAGGGTTGGGTTTGTATTGGTGAAATCTAGATTTGTCATGGAATATCTTATTTTGTCCTTCTATGGTGATTGACAGTTTTGCTGGGTATAGTAGTCTGGGCTGGCATCCATGGTCTCTTAGTGTCTGCATAATGCTTGCCCATGACCTTCTGGCTTTGATTGTTTCCACTGAGAAGTCAGGTCTAATTCTGATAGGTCTACCTTTTTATGTTACTTGGCCCTTTTCCTTTGAAGCTCTTAATATTCTTTCTTCACTCTGTATGTTTAGAGTTTTGATTATCATGTGGCAAGAGGACTTTGGTTTTTTGGATCCAGTCTATTTGGTGTTCTGTAATCTTCTTGTATCTTCATAGGCATATCTTTCTTTAGGTAGGGAAAGTTTTCTTCTATGATTTTGTTAAATAAATTTTCTGGGCCTTTGAGTTGAACTTCTTCTTCTTCTATACCTATTATTCTAAGAGTTGGCCTTTTGATGGTGTCCCATATTCCATAGATATTTTGTTTAAGCTTTTGTTAGATTTAATGTTTTGTTTAACTGATGAGTCTATTTCCTCTATTTTATCTTCAGCGCTTGAGATTCTCTCTTCCATTTCTTGTATTCTGTTCATTCTTGCATTTGTGGTTCCTGATCTTTTTCTTATGATTTCTTTTTCTATAATTCCTTTGGTTTGTGTTTCTTTATTTTTTCTATCTCAGTTTTCAAGTCCTGTATAGGTTCTTTTACATGTTTGAGTGCTTTTTCTTGGTTTTCTTTAAGTGACTTGCTGATATCTTTCAATTTTTTGTTTGTTTTTTCCTCCATTTCTTTAAGGTAATTTCTCATTTTATCTTTAAGAATTTCAAACATTCTCTTGAGGTTATTTTTTAGATCATTTTCTTCTGTGTCACCCATATTTGATTGTTCAGGTCTTGCTTTTGTAGGGTCTTTCTGTTTTACTGGTAGTATCTTGCTCTTTGTTTTATAGCATGTGATCTTACCTTTTCTACTCATCTTTACCTCTAATAGGTGGGGTTGGGGCTGTCTGAGATTCTGTTGAATAATCTTCTAGGTGCCAGTGAATCCAAAGCTCACATGGTTGTTTTTCGTGGTACAGTCAGTGTTACAGTTCTAGTTAACCCATTGGTTATTCCTGTTCCTGGAGATAGCTCAGTGCTTCTGTGCTTTGGTCTGCTCCCTTGGAGTTTGCTGTCTCAGGCCTACTTTGGCCTAGGCTGCTGGCTTTGATCTGTTTCTGTAAATCTTGGTCTGGCTATCCTCCTGCAGAAGTCCCTGGCTTGGAGTTGGACCTGTTGTGGTGGAGTTTGCTGACTCTGGGTCTGGTTGCTGCCTCAGTCCTGATCCACCCGTGTCCCGGGATTGGGTTTGCTCCTGGCTTCTGCTCCTGGCGGAGCTTGTTCTCTCTGTGTCTTAGGTAACTGGTTCAGCCCCACTCCTGTTCCAGTTGAGATCATAGACTCTGAGTCAGGTTGCTGGCTCAATCCTAGTCTGCCAGTGTCCCAGGACTGGGTTGCCTCCCAAGGTTGGATTTGATCCTGGCTTGTGTTCTTGGTGGAGCTTGTTTCCTCTGGCCCTCCCTGTCCTAGGAGTCTCTGTTTTCTCTCTTTCTTTAGGGGTGGTTTGTTTGTCTGTCTCTGTGTGCACCACATGTATATCAGAGGCCAAAAGAGGGCAGTAGACCTCTTTTTTTGGTTTATTTTATGTGTATTGGTTTTTTGCCTCACATGTATATCCATGTTAGGTTGTCAGGTCCCCTAGAACTGGAGTTACAGACAATTGTGAGCTGCCATGTGAGTGCTAGGAATCAAACCTGGGTTCTCTGGAAGGGCAGCCAGAGCTCTGAACTTTTAAGTCATCTACCCAAACAGAGATAGGTCATTCTTATTGTGTAAGTAACCTTAATTCATGTTTCTAGACCATGGGTTCATGTATGATGAGGGTCTAAAAACATGGATTAAGGTTGTTCCAGAAGTCTTCCACAATGGAAATGTTACATGAAACTTGATTACATAACTTAGTTATACAACAAAGAAAGACCAAATTAAGGCACTTACCAGATATATTGGCATATTATAGCAAAATAGGGATTTTAAATAGTATTATAAATGTCAAATGCTTCCTGGTGCCATTGTTATGTTTTGGATTAGCAGAAGCTTGTGGTCTGTTAAGAAAACATAATGGAAGTTGGGCAGTGGTGGTGCACACCTTTAATCCTAGTACTCAGGAGGCAGAGGCAGGTAGATCTCAGTGAGTTTGAAGCCAACCTGGTCTACAAAGCAAGTTCCAGGACAGCCAGGGCTGTCATGCAGAGAAAACCTGTCTCAAAAAAACAAAAACAAAAGCAAAACAAGCAACTACACTCAAAAAATTTCCAATAGGAGCAGATGGCCCAGATGATCCAACATTTCAGCGGACCTCTATTGGAGTTTTCTCTGAGTTCTACATTCAGAACAGCCTCAAGATTGCTGGCTGAGATGATCAAGCCTCACAGGATATTCTAGTCAGGACTTGACCATAATCTTAAATTTTCTTTAGGTCCCCATAAGATTATCAGTGCCCCCAATGAGCAAAAAGTAGCCTAAAAACTATGCCCATGTTCCCAAAATAATGGATTATAGATTTTTGTCTTTGTTTAGAGTGTTGGTTACAAGTTGTTATAAATAATGTTCAAAAAGAAGCTAAACAAAGGAGATTAGATTCAAAGTTCTTGTTTTAAAAAATAAAGGGAAAATACTGTGGGACAATGGTCTTGTACCCTGTAAAGATTTGTCACCTATACTGGTTTAATAAAGCATTGATTGGCCAGTACCCAGGCATGAACTATAGGGGGGGCAACCAAAATAATAGAATTCTAGAAAGAAGAAAGGCTAAGTCTGTAGTCATCAACAAGATGCAGAGGATGCAAGATAAGAATGCCTCACTGATATAAGGTATCAAGACATGTGGCTAACACAAACAAGAATCATGGCTTAATTTAAGATGTAAGAGTTAGCTAATAAGAATCCTGAGCTAATAGGTCAACCAGTTTATAATTAATGTAGACTTCTGTGTGTTTCTTTGGGACTGAATGGCTGTGGAACAGGACAGGACAGCAGCATCTGTCAACAAAGACAGAGATGGAAATATTAAACTTGTGAGAAGACAGGTTTTCCATAGATTTTTGTGGACATGATCAAATTACATTTCTTTTTTTATAATCAGAAAGAAACTAGAACTACAATAGGAGTAATTTGTAACATTGCCATTTACTTTCACTGAAAAAATATGAATATTATTTAATTTTTGAAAATTCTGGGTAACTGGGAAACTCTAATGACTCAAACAAGAAACATGGACTCTTATGAGGTTAAAAAAATAACACCATTAGTGTTGTTATCATTGAAGATTTTTTTTTGTAAAGTTGGGATAAAAAAGGTCAACCCAGGGTTGGAGAAGTCTCAGTGTGTTAGTAGCTTTTTAATTTGTTTACTCTAACATGTTAATATTCATAGTGACACAGTAACCCAATGGGTTGGACCCAACTATTACATTTTTTTTTCTTAGTAGGAAGTAGGGATTTCCATACCTCTGTACATTTGTATTTAAAATAAAGGTATACCTAAAATGGAGTTTCTTTTGGAAACTTTAAAGTAAGTCTTTGGCAATTTAAAAACAGCAGCCAGGCAGTGGTGATGCATATCCAAGCACTTAGGAAACAGAGGCAGGCAGATCTCTGTGAGTTCAAGTCCAGCCTGGTCTACAAGAGCTAGTTCTAGGACAGGCTCCAAAGCTACAGAGAAATCCTGTCTCAAAAAAATTTTAAAAAGACAATTTAAAAATTGTTTATTACTAGGTGTGGTAGGACATGCCTTCAATCCCAGCACTCAGGAATCAGAGGTAGGCAGATCTTTGTGAGATTAAGATCAGCATTGTCTACAAAGCAAGTTGCATGACAGCTAAGGCTACACAGAGAAACCCTGTTTTAAAAAATACCAACAAACAAACACAAAACAAAAGCTGTGTATTAAGGTCCAAATCATACTGAATGATGAGAAAATGATTTTATGAAGGCAGTGAGATACTTGAATTATGTAAACATGAAGACTTGAGTTAAATAAAAAAAGAGATCTTTGTAAAATCTCAGTAAACTGTCACAGCAAACACAATTATCCATCATTTGTAGTTTTCCTAAAACCAAAAGCACTGTTATGTCTCACAACAGGAAAACATGCCAAAGAAAAATTTAAAGTTCTCATTTTTAAAAACACTAAATATGAAAGGATTTAAGAGATATAAAAAGTGAATGTTAGTGATGTAGTGGAAGATGAATCTCATCCAAATAAGTCCACATGAGTATTTCTTAGAAGTTGGCACAAGTTTGAAGTAAGAAATACAAATATAGGAGTTCATGCATTTAAGTTGCATAGTGTAGATAGTGGTTAGAATTACCCAATAGGATCCTTTTCTTCCAGGCTAAAGGGATTAAAAACACGAAAAATTTTTAATGATGTTTCTGTGTGGGGGTGTATGCACATGAGGTCAGGTACTTGTAGAAGCCAGAAAAGGGTATCAGATTCCCTGACACCAGAGTTACAGGCAGTTGCAGTTTTACAGACTGGCATGGGTATTGGGAAGTAAACTATGGTGTTAACTGAACTGATTTTTAATATATATTTGAACTATAAATATATAATATATTAAAAATATATTATATATTATATAATAGTAACATGTACTTTATTATATATATTATAATTATATATATAATTATAATATATATTATAAAATATATATATATTTTCAAGACAGGGTTTCTCTGTGTATTCCTGTCTGTCCTAGAACTCTCTGTAGACCAGGTTGACCTCAAACTCACAGAGATCCACCTGTCCCTGATTTTTGAATGCTGGGATAGAAGGCCTGTGTCACCACTGCCTGGGTGATTTTTAATATTTTTTACTATGGTAAACTAATATATGTGTACCTTTCTAATCTCAGTCCTTTGTTAATCTTCTAATGACATAATTAACCTTCTAGGTTTTTTCTTACTTTTCTGCTAAAAATCCTTTACTTTAGGAAAGAAAATGTACTTTACCATAAAAACTTCCATATTAATACCATAGGACAAAGCAACATAAGAAGCAAATTTACTAACTTAATCTAAATTACATTTATAATATAATGTAACAGCCAACTTAGGATAACTTGTTCACACACAGTTGAAATCTAAGTTTCTTGTTTTTTGTAGGAATTAGTCAAACTTTACTGCTGACTAGATTTTTTAGTTTTTACTTTTTATACTTTTTGTTTTTTAATTATATGGCTGCTTTGTCTGTATGCATGTATGTGTATAATATGCATGCAATGCTCACATAGGCCAAAAGAGGGCTTTGGATCCTCTGGGACTGGAATTACAAATGGTTTTTAGCTGCTATGTGGGTGCTGGGAATTGACCCTGGATCCTCTGAAGAGCAATCAGGGCTCTTAACCACTGAGCAATCTCTCTAGCACCTACTTAGATTTAAAAAAAAAACAAATAAAAGATTCTTTTAACCCTTTTTTTTATCTCCCAAGAGCCTGAGAATTACAGACATTAAATTTTATGAGAGTGGAGCAGAGATAACAAAGGACTTTGAACAATTATTTTATTTTAGTAGAAAAGGCAGGAAAGAAAAACACAGCTAAATTTCTCCAAATGTTGACACTGTAATTAGTTTTGGATACAAAAGCTTTCTGTTTGTCTGAAAAACTAACAGAGTTAGCAAATGGTTAATTTTATTCTCCAAGTTAGACAGGAGTATCTCTGTTGGGAACAGTGGTTGCAGATCAGCATTTATATATTAAATAGTTTTTTAAAAACATATTTGAAAATTTTTAAAAATATTACTTCATGACATTTCATCTTGTTGTATATGTCAGAAGCCCATTCAAACAGTACTGTATAACATATAACACAAGAACATTTTCTGCTAAAACAAAGATATATTTAATTTCTTAAAAATTATTACTATTGCCTTTGTCCCACGGAGCCGAGCAGAGAGGAGAGGGCAACCCTCAGTAGGCCTGCCTTTGGGTCCGGGAACCTCGCCCAACCAGCCTC
>PVIU01026563.1:0-21762 GCA_004026605.1 Ondatra zibethicus | reverse complement strand
GACAGAAACCAGAACGTTAGCCAGTAAGCCACAGCCACGTAGCCATACACAGATTAATAGAAATATGTTAAATTAATGTTTAAGAGTTAGCCAGTAAGAAGCTAATAGGCCAAGAATGATATAATAATACAGTTTCTGTGTGATAATTTCAGTCTAAGCAGTTAACTCTGCTGTGGCAAGGGTTTTACTAAAAATCGCTAAGGTAAAAGCAAGCCAAGCAGATGGGGTTGGGTACAGACCTGTAAATGGCCCAATTATATCGACCAAATTTCAAGCAATGACACATCCAGTAACTGTCATACAGGTATACATACCAATAGTGAAAGCAAAAGAGTATGCCATCAACAGTTTCTATACAGATCTAAAGAACGAGATCAGCAGGGCATTTTAAGAATGAAATACTAATCATTACGGGTGACATCAATGCAAAAGTGGGATCCAGAAAAAGAATAAATTATAGTGTCATGGGAACATATGGATTTGGAAAAACGAACAATAGAAGGGAACGACTACTCGACCTCTGCTACGCAAATGATTCATACATATTGAACACAGAATTCAAGCAGGCCAAACCGTCACATTGCTGGATGCGGGAATCCTCTGACAAACACACATACAGCCAAATTGACTACATTCTGGTAGGCAGGAAACTCCCACCCCCCTTTTTTATTGATTTTTATTGAGTTCTACATTTTTCTGTGCTCCCCTCCCTGCCTCTCCCCTCCCCTTCAACCCTCCCCCAAGGTCCCCAAGCTTCCAATTTACAAGGAGATCTTGTCTTTTTCTAGAAACTTCCCATGTAGATTAGATCCATGTATGAGGACACTCTCTTAGTGTCCTCAATGCTAAGTTCTCTGGGATTGTGATTTGTAGGCTGGTTTTGTTTGCTTTATGTTTAAAAACTACTTATGAGTGAATACATGTGATATTGTCTTTCTGTGTCTGGGCTACCTCACTCAAAATGATGTTTTCTAGTTCCATCCATTTTCCTGCAAAATTCAAGATGTTATTTTTTTCTGTTGTGTAGTACAGATCTTCAATAACCCTGCATCAGACAGAGGTCTGATCTCCAAAATATACAAAAAAACTCAAGAAATTGGTCATCAAAAGGACAAATAATCCAATAAAAAAAATGGAGTACAGACCTAAACAGAGAACTCTCAACAGAGGAATGGCTGAAAGACACTTAAGAAAATGTTCAACATCCTTAGTCATCAGCGAAATGCAAATAGAAACAACTCTGAGACTCCATTGAATACAGTGAACTGAAGGAGATGCAACTGATAATAGCAATAATCCCACAAGCACATGCTCACTGACCAATCTAGATAAATTCTCATGGAAGATTATCTAGCAGGTAGTTCTAGATTGTGTCAAGTTGACAATTAAATATATCACATCCATTATATTTGAAAGCACATGCTTATTTGACCTATAAATTCATTTATTTTCTTTTTTTTTTTTTGAGAGAGACTCTCATTCTGTAGTCCAGGTTGGAATGCAAGTCACCTTGTAGTACAGAGCAACCTCAAATTTTTACTATAATCCTCATGTCTCAGCATCCTGATGCTGAGATTACAGTTATGTACAATTATTAACTTTTAAGTTATTGTTATTTTGGTTAGGTCTGACATATTATTTCCAACATAAAACTGAATTTAAGATTTTGTACTTACCTGTGTTCAAGTGTCTTGAAAATACGTAACATATTTTTCTATCTTACTTGCCATTGTCAGATGAAATAGATCACTAAACAGAATGAGAAATTTCAGGTATATGATTAGTAAATTTCCAAAAAAAAGTATATACAACATGTTACATTTTCTACCAAATTTTAAAATTTTAGAGACTTTCTGTGTTTCTTTTTATTACTCTTTCCTAAGGCAGACAATTTAGTCACATCTAAACAAAGTTAAGCACTGTGTTAAACTTTTGCTGTCAGAGCTTTCAAACAAGAAGAGCACAGAATTTTATAATAAGTAGCTCATTCTGAATAAAAACTCATAATAACACCTCTTAAGACAAAGCATATGAAGGATTAATTACAGTATGCTACTACAGCAGCTAGCCCAGACTACAAGACTCACTCAGGAAAGGTTTCATTGGTATAGGTATTCACTGAAAGTAACAGGACAAATTAGACATTGGATATTAAATAGATTTAACTATTAAAACATATGAGAATAAAAGTCAAATCGATTTCTAGAGTAGAAACACTTGCTATATGAGCGCACGAGGAAGGTATGTTGTTTTGTAAAACAGCCAAAGTTGATATATTTCCTGACTTACTACAGAAAACTTAATTTTTACTTTTATTTTTTCTATTGTTTGCGATAAAGATCTTAGGTTTTTTTCATTAAAGTATCTATTACTATTGAAGGCTGATATTACTGTGGTCTAGGATTGTGAAAGTCACTTTCATAGACAATATTTAATGTAATTGTTCCACAGTTCTGTGAAGAAGTAGAGGAGTATTGTTATTGACATTCTGGGCTGAATGAATCAGAAACCCAGAGAATCTAAAGTTTGGACTTTTATTCATAACAAATAATATGCCATGAGGCCTTTACTTTAGCTAAAATCTTATCACATCATTGAATTTGTGCTTTATGAAATTTTATAATACAACAATTCTCCTTCATTATCTCATCTCAGAGTCATACCAATATGAGTCACCTGAATTTTGGGATATTAGAGAAAGTGGGGAATATATCAATATTTCCTTTCTGAGTTTGACTCCACACACCAAAAACACTATGCAGCACTCATCAAAATAATTGAACTTTTATTATTTTTAGCTGTCAATCTCAACACAGCTTATTTGGAACAATTTAAAAAGAATAGAAAGAAAGAGTATGCAATCTCACAAATTTAATTCTTTACTAGGCCAAGATTATTACATTTTACCACCTCCATTGCATTTTTATTTCCCTCCTGGATTTTTTTTCCTAATGCATTTTATGATTTCACTGTAGAATTGAGATCTAAAGACATTATCAGAGAACTACCTATAAAAAGCAATTCAGAGTGGACTTTGAAACATTATTTTAATACTTCATTTTAATTGGAGTGTGCTCTTGAATAAAATTAGATTCTGCAATTTACAGAGGTAAACTCAGAAATATTATCTAATATGTTTAATATTCAGAATGCATAACTGATTTAATCAGCATGACTGTTAGGCACTTACGTGAATGAACTGCAGATACATAATCAACAAATATTATTTCTAATTGACTTAAATGCCAAAAACTAGTTTATTATGAACTGTTGAAGATATTTATACTACTTTGGAATGTATTCTGTTCTATGCTCAGAATTATGGGAAATTAGGTATGGGTCTGGATCATTGCAATTCTGTTTCTGTCTTTCTCTCTTTGTCTCTATCTCTCTTTTCTAAATTATTTCAATATTTACAAAAGTCTTAAATTGTTTGGAATTCTGTATAGTTCAAACTTAAATTAAATGAATACCTCACTAATTTTGCATTTTAATTGATATCAGTCAACTTTCTTACGTGCATTTTGGCTTCATTGCCTCTCTCTATTCCTCTGTCTCATTTTACTTCCAAAATCAATATTTTTAAAGAATGTAGTAAATGACCACATTGAGATCAAAATTATAAAGTATTTCAATTTATTGAATCTTTTGATCATAATATATTACTAAAATGACAAATGTAGAGGCTGAGAATAGGTTTCTATCTTGAGAAAATACAAATACAAGTTAGGCCTATGTTTTCTAATTTGTAGTCAGTGTCCTCATAACACCAAATTTCAGGACAAACTCCTTTCTTGTGCTACTTGCATTATTATATATTGGTATTGCTATCATGAGGGGATGATTTACTCATTTATAAAACAGTATGAAACCTTTGAGAATATTTTCAATACAGTGGTAAATAATGAAAGGTCAACAAAACAAGTAATCCTATGTGGGAACCGAGAAAACCTAAACTGGAAATAATAGGAGGAGAGAAATCTGACTGTGTATTGTTGACATGAGCTCATGAAGGACAAATGTCTCAGACCAATAGAAAATTGGCAAAACCTTCCCCATATGGGTCAGGGTTGGAATGGACAAAACCTTCCTCTAGTCTGAGTGTAAATGTTAACAGTGAATGCAAAGACTTTCTCCTCCAAGATGTTTATAGCCTAAGATGCTAAGCTGCCTATAAAGACCTCTTACCGAGACTAGTTGACTCCTCCCTTCTGTGCTGAACATAACAAATATACTGAGGTTTGGGGTTGTTTCCATAGTTGATGTGTCTCCACCAGAGTACACACTGAGACCACTGGACCCCAGTTCTTCTGTGTCAGTTGGTTTTTCATTTCTCTAGTGTCTGTTCTTTCTCATTATTCCTTCACCGCCACCAGTCAGGTCAAGGTCAAGCCACATTGGATGCAGAAAGACATAGTCCTAAATTTATTAAACATATATTCAATGTTGTATGAAGGACCTCTGACATTTGATAAAGAAATACAAACATAAACAAATCAGAGATAAGTATGCAAAATAATCCCAATCAAACGAAATCAGATGAAATTAAAAGATATCCAGGATTATTTGGACACCTGGGCTCTGGGGTGGCCTCAAGGGGAAATGGGAAGCCACCAATGAGACCAGTGAAGAGGAAGGGAGAAAACCACGTGTTCATTTTTAGGGGAGCAGTTTAAATAGCCTGTGGGAGTGGTCTTGACCTGTCCTGGGGAGGGGTCAAGGTTTGGCTGGCTACCTTGACCCTCCTCAGGGGGGAGGGGTCAAGGTTTGAGGGGCACAGGGGAGGGGCTTCCAAAGATGGAAGTCGGAGGTTGGGATTACATTCCAGACTGTTTGTATAAGGGGTGACAGGAAGCTGAGGTGATATTTATGACCAAACTTTTAAGGTCTCTTTGGAGAAAGGGGTGTCAACTCAAATCTGGGTACTTCCTGAGGGCATGGGGCAACATGGGGCAGAGGAGAGCTGGGTGTTGTTGGGTTTATGCTCAGCAAAAGGTGTGGCTGGAGAGGCATCCTGTTTTTTGTCATTCCAGAGACTCCAAGCCTCTGTTTCTTAAGGGAGGTAAGAAGGCAGGTGTCTAGAAAAAAAAAATATTACCCATCTTGTTTGTATCACCAAAGATGAGTATGCCAGGATGAGGAGCAGGGAGGCCCTTCATTGTGACATCTTGGAAAACCGGAGGGTGGAAGGTACTAACTGCAGACCAAGTTTCCTGAGTAGGTGCCCGCTTGAGTCTGGAGAGATGGTACCAGCATGGGTGTCCCAGGAGCTTGGCATTCTAGGGGGTGGTGAGGATTACCATGTGAGGTCCTGTCCATTGAGGTTCAAGAGACATAGGACTTAACTGTTTGAGGAGCATTCTGTCCCCTGGGGAGAGCAGGGCAGGTTTAGGGGCATTAGGGTCCACTGGTGTGGCGGTAGGTAGACAATTGTCAGCCTGTGAACGGAGAAGGGACCACAGAAGGAAGAGGTCGAGTAGATATCCCACCAGTGGAGGAGTTTGGACTGGGCGGTGACAGTTAAGGAGAAAGGACCTGCCATAAAGCAGCTCAACAAAAGTTCAGGCCCTTAGGGGAATGTAGGGTGCCCCTGAGGCATGTATGGGCAATGGGGAGAAGGGAGGGCCGAGATAACCTGAGTTAAATGGAAAGCTTGGTTAGCTGTTGTTTGATGAGTCCATTGGCCCTTTCCACCTTTCCCATGTGGACGGTAGGGGAATGTGGAATTTCCAGGAGAGACTGACAGCTTCTGATACAAGTTCCATGACTCTGGAAGTGAAGGCTGGCCTATTGTCGGTCTGGATGGTGAGTGGGACACCAAACTGAGGAATGATGTGGTCCAGGAGTACCTGTGACACTAATCTGCCATTTCCCTGGAGGCTGGAAACGTGTCTATCGATCCTGTAAAAGTGTGCACAAGTGTTAGGAAATAACAGAGTTTTTTAAGAGTAGGCATATGGGGGAAATCAACCTGGTGATTTTTGCCTGGTTGGTGTCCACGAAGCTGGTGTAGGGACTGATGTATGTGGTGAGCCCCCTGTGGGTTGGCCCAGGCACACATCTGGTAGGAGGAGTAAACTTGTGAAATACAATCTTGGAGATGGGTAGGGTAAAAGAGGGGCTCTAAGAAGCAGAACAAAGCTTTGGGGGTCTATGTGTTAGGTCCGGTGGATGTCAGAAATAATTGACAATGCCTGGTCTTGAGGAATGATAAAATGATTATTTAAATAGAACCATCCATCCTTTGTTTTTGTGTCCCCCTTATAATAAGCTCATCCCTCTCTTTTGATTGATAACAGGGCTGATAGTAGGGACTTAAGAACAAAATTTATTCTGTGGAATCAGAGGAGCTGGAGGTAAGCCTCTGGGCCACTGTGTCAGCCTTGGCATTGCCTAAGGCCACTGGGTCCTTGGAGTACTGGTGTCCCTGACAGTGAATAATGGCCTGTTCTGCAGGGAGCTGCAGGGCCTCTAAAATTTGGCTTAAGTGGTCCGTTAACTATGGCAGTACCCTTGGTGATTTCCAGTGTCCAGGTTGCTGGCAGATAAGGCATGACCTTGTAGGTGCCCAGGGCAATGTCGTGCCAAATGGCCATTTAGACCACTTTTGAAGCAGCCCGCCGGCAAAGTTAATTTAGGCTGGACTCTGGTGGGGTGGAGCCTTGTGGTTGACTTCCCTTGTCCCTCTTCCAGTGGCCTTAGGGCAGCTGCTAAGGCTTGGGCCTATAGCATTACTGCCTGTTGCAGCCTTGTCTGTCGGGAAGACTCAGCTGTTTCTTCTCAGGCATTAAAAACTTTAAAGGCCATTTTTACCAATTCCTATATAGGAGTTTGGGAACCTTCCTCAGATTTTTAAAAATTTTTTTCTAATATCGGTGCTGACTGAGAAATAAAATGGCGTAGCCAGGACCATGGCTCCTTCTGGGGAGGCTGGGTCCGGCCTGGTATATTGGACCGTGGTCTCTTGAAATCGATTTAAAAAGATGGCTGGGATTTCATTAGCTCGCTGTGTGATCTCTCGAAATTTGTCCACGTTAACTACTTTTTCTAGACCATTTCCATACCCTGAAGGAGAAAACGAACCATGATGTCCCACCTCTGTCTGTGCTTTGGCCAGGTTTGTAGCCCCAGTGTGGCTCGGTGGCTGGCACAGCCACTTCTCCGCATACGGACTGCACTGTCTACTAAACGAGTCTGGTCTGCATATTGTCTAGCCGCTGCCTAATTTCTACTTCACTCCTCAGGAGTGAGAGTAGAAGTTGGCAAGACATAGAAATCATGCCAGGTTAGGTTATAGGCCTGGGACAGAGTGAATCTCTTTAATATAAACAGTAGGATTAGCATAAAAGAAACCCAGCTGCTTTTCTATCTGAGAGAGATCTGGAAGAGAAAAGGGAACAATAATGCCATCAACTCCTGCTACTTTCCAGAGAGGGAAGAAAAGGGTAGGATCTGGTATGGGAAGAGACAGGGGAAGATGGGGAGGGGTTAACCCAAAGTATAGAGGGTGTCCAAGGGTAGGGAGATGCAGTTAGCGGAGGAGCAGGGTGGGGAGACGTGGGTAAGGGGTAAGTTGGCCTTGAACTTCAGGTTGGGCTGGGGAGCCAGTAGGTGAGGATAGGTAAGGAGAGGAATGTGGAGAATGTTGCTCCACAGAAGGGTGTTGGGTATTGAAGGCCAGTGCCTCTGGCTGTATAGTCAAAGCTGAAAGATCAGGATCCCAATTCCCAGAAGGCCGGGAATCTAGAGGCCTTGTGATCCTAGCAACAAAGACCAGTGCTGCAAGACACTGGCCACTGAGGGAGATGTGAGAGCACAGTGCCCCAAAACCATGGATGCATGAGAGCGCTGTTCATTGTCCCCAAGGCAACAAAAGTTTTCTAGGCCTGGGAGGATGGTAAGCTCAAGGCTTCCCTCTTATGGCCACGTCCCATTGTCAAGATCGTATTGAGGTCAAATCTTAGTGCATAGAGAAATTAGCCACTCAGGACAGATTGTATCAGACAGTCCCAATTTATAAAGATTTTGTATGAGGCAAACCATACAAATATGGATCTGCCTCCAAATTGCAAGTGCCGATTTTAAAAGTCTACGTCCAATTGTGTAGCTCAGGTCTATTAGGGCATGTCCACGGGCTGTGAAAACTGAAATCCACCTCAGTGAAAGTTGCAGCTTTTGCCGCGTTGATTAGGCTTTTGTCGTAGACTGTGTCTTCAACAAAAGCCCCAAAATTGACAAAAGTAAACACGAACGAGTTCCACAAAACCCTAGTAACATAGGTAAGAAAAAGGGACTCACTAAGACAAATCCAGTCTAGCCTGGGAAACGGTTTTAGCCTGGCAGAGAGCATGGGGGATAAGGGAGTTTCAAGAAGTGGCTGTAGGCCCATAAGAAAAACAGCCCCTCGGTGGGACCTCCAAGATGTTAGGAATATTTCTTAACCAAGCCACTCCACCGATGCAAAATAATCACAATCAAACCAAATTAGACCAAATTAAAAGATACCCAGCCCAGACACCTGTGCTCCCAGGTGGCCCCAAGGGGAAATGTGAAGCCACCAACTTGAGCACCAGAGAGGAAGAGGAAAAAGCACAAGTAGGGGAGAGGCTGAAATAGCCTGTGGGAGTGGTTCTGACCTTTCCTGGGGAGGGATCAAGGTTTGGCTGGCAACCTTAATCCTCCTCAGGGTCAAGGAGAACAGGGAAGGGGCCTCCAAAGATGGAGGCCAGAAGCTGGGATTACAGGTATCTGTGTTTATTGCATAGCTAGAAGAAGAGATGATATAAAAAAAGAGATATTCTAGCATAAAAATCTCAATATTAATGCAATAATGAAGAAACCTGCAAAGCAAATTACTAAGTTCCAATAATCATGGTCAAGAAAAACAGTGTCTTATAGTAAGGCCATTTGGGAGAAAATAGTATCCTACATACCATTCAAGTACATAAAATGTGCTTGGTATTGGTGATATGGAATCATATTAAAATTCACGTATTTTCATATCATAAACGACAGGTTCAAAAGTATAGAAGTTTAAAATGGATATTAAAAACATAGTAATCTACTCTCTAAATAAAATTTAAAAGTACAGAATTTCACAGAAAATATTATAGACAGAACTCAAGAAATAATACTAAGGTCATCTGATAAAAAAATCACATTGTTAGTTATTTACCTAAATTATATATAACATGCTTAAATCTATGTGCATACATACTATATATATCTATGCATATTTATATATCTATAAAATATACATAGTATGCATACATATATAGTACACATACATAGTTTAAATACAGTTATCCTACTCAAGCTGACAGTAGTTTTCCCGAAGCCATGGAATATATAATAAAAACCACAGTACCATCCACGAGAAACTCCTTTTTTGTGCTTGATTAGAGTAGTATAAGAGTTTCCCACACAAAGATGCTATTGGGGTTTTACCCCAGATATTGAAAGTAATCCCTATTGCTGAAGAGCCATACCCTTCAGACACTTCAGATAAAAATCATGGAAGATCTCAACTGGATCTAATCTAAAAACCTCCCCCCTTAAGTTTTATATTGTGGAGGAAGAAGGTACTGTGAAAGCTCCCAATGGAAGGAAGTAACCTATCTTTCTGCCCAGCTGTAATGCCTATGAACCACAGCAACAATTAGCATGAATGATAACTCTGAGGGTACACTATTGAAACAAATATTTCTTTCTTCCTTCCTTCCTTTTTTGCTTACTCTCTCTATATATCTCTCTCTGTCTCCTTCCCTCCCACTCTCCCTCTTTCTTTCTTTCTTTCTCTCTCTCTCTCCCTCTCTCTCTCTTTCTTTCTTTCTTTCTTTCTTTTTTTTATAGCTTTGGAGCCTGTCCTGAAACTAGTTCTTGTAGACCAGGCTGGTCTCAAATTCACAGAGATCAGACTGCCTCTGCCTTCCGAGTTCTGGGATTAAAGGTGTGCGCTGCCACCTCCAGGTGAAACTAATACTTTCTAGTTAAGCAACAACAGCTCTTCAATTGGATTTAAGACCCAGAAACAAAAGGGAAACCATGCCTGGTGCTGGAAAACTAGCTATCTACTGGAGGTTAGAGAGAGCATAATTTACTGTCTACTATTTACTTCACTAAACCAGCAGGACTTCTACCCAACCACATTCCAAACTGTATCCCTTGCCACTCATCAAAGAAACTTCTCTTGGCAACAGAAGGAGATATTCATAGAAAAACACAGCAAGTCACATGTAAAGAATAAGTGATGATGGAGAGCCCTGCCCCAGAAATACACGTATAACACAACTCTGGCACCTGAGTCTCAGGGAACTCAGGTTGTAGAAAAGGCAACAGAAAGATTATAAGATGCAGAGGAGCAGGAAAGCTGCTATGAGATTGTGTCTCCTAGAAAGGACACAGAAGCTTCACCCATGATACTTAAACAGTATTGATTTTCTTAACAAGACCTAAAGAAAGAGAGTCAACCAGGTGTTGGTGGCATGATGCAGGATTCCCCTCTGTATGCTGTGATTACCACTGATTAATAAAGAAACTGCTTTGGGCCTATAGCAGGGCAGAACAGAGTTAGGAAAAAAACTAATCTGAATTCTAGGAGAAACAAAGCAGAGTCAGTGAGAAGCCACGTAGTCGCCAAAGATGCAAGCTGCTAACTGAAGCCTTGCCAGTAGGCCATGAGCCTCATGCCAAAATAGAAAATAATAGGAACAAGTTAACCAAAGATATAAGAGCTAGCTAACAATACGCTTAAGTGATTGGCAAAACAGTATTGCAAATAATATAGTTTCTGAGTAATTTTTTCAGGTCAGGACAGTCAGGAAACGAACTACCGGCCTCCCTCTACAGTGGCACCGCCTTTTAATCCCAGAACTCAAGGCAGAAGCCCACAAATCTCTGTGAGTTGAAGGCAAGCCTGGTCTACAAGAGCTAGTTCCAGGAGAGCTAAGGCTTTTACACAGAGAAACCCTGTATCAAAAAATGAGAAAAAAGAAAGAAAGAAAGAAAGAAAGAAAGAAAGAAAGAAAGAAAGAAAGAAAGAAAAAACACTGACACAAACACACACAAAATGAAGAAATAGAGTCAATAGTCTTGTTAATATGGAAGGCATAAATGTCACTGCACTCAACTCATACACAAAGAACTACAAGCAGCTAAGGAATGCTGAGTTTGGAAACAGTCTTTCCTAGGGATGAGCTGCCTAATTAGTTTTGCAGTACCAAGTGGTTAGCTCTGAAATTATACACATATAAGTAACAGTAAAAAGACTGAATAGTTGTACTTGTAAATTTAGATGTATGTGTGTGTGTGTACCCATGCACATGAAAAAACATATGAAGACGAGGGCATGATCATTAGAGGGAGCAAGGGATGAAGGATTAGAGAGTGGAAAGATGAGGAAGAAAATGACAATAATTACATTTTAAACTAAAAAAGTCTTAAAAATTTTAAAATAGAACTACTATATAATGCAAAGCAATTTTCCAAAAAGTATGTCAATTCTTATTGAATGAGATATTTTAACTTCCTTGTACACTGCACCATACTTAAAAATAGCTGAGGGATACAAAGAAGCTGCATTCAAAATGCACTCAGTGACAGATGAGACTTCCAAAGTCTTTCTAACAAGTCCCTTTTAAAAATAAACTTCTAGCCAGGTGGAGGTGGTACGCACCTTTTATGCCAGCACTTGGGAGACAGAGGCAGGCAGATCTCTGTGAGTTCGGGGCCAGCCTGGTCTACATGGGCTAGTTCCTGGACAGACTCCAAAGCTACTCTTTAGAAACTCCAAAGTTTCTCTGTAGAAACCTTGTCTCGAAAACCCAAAACAAACAAACAAACAAAAAAATAAATTTCTAGACAGACAAAAGTAACCTATTTTTTACTTTAATGATAACATTCATCCCTTTCTGTTTTTTTTGTTGTTATTTTTTAGGCAGGGTTTCTCTGTGTAACAGCTCTTCCTGTCCTGGAACTCTCTTTGTAAAATGGCTGGCATCGAAATCACAACAGTTTTCCTGTTCTGCCTCCCCAGTGCTGGGATTCAAGGCCTATGCCTCTACCATCTGGGTCATTCAGCCTTCTCAAGCCCTAAAATTCCTGCTAGAGCTCAAATTCTTAGATCAACTAGTATATAAGTCTTTCTAAAGCACTGTTCTTACGTGTTTCTTTAGGGAAGACTGCTGTAGGCATCACTGTAGAACAGTTTATCTGTGCACAGACACAGAGTAGGTGCCAAATTCTTGCTGTTTATTAAAATTCCATATCGTCTTTATGAGTTTAAGCCATAGATGTAGAGCAAAAGACCTTTGCATTACAAATGCCAGAGAAATAAATAAGCAGTAAGGTGATACAAGGTACTTTCAGGTCTCTGCATCTAGTGTTCCCACATCTGTCAGAGACCTCTAACTTCAATCTTACTAAACCCTTGGAAACATCCTTGAACTTTTCCCATCCATGAGTCTATGTTGAAACACGGTTTGATTTTGTTTGGTAGTCAGTCTTGAGGTATATTCCAAGTAAAAGTCCATTATATAGCATGTTGCAGTAAAGTGACAGATTGACTTGAACCTCTGCCTGAGTATCTTGGACATGCTCATTTTCGGAGATAATGGTACTTTTAAAATAATGCCACTATTTAACCCCGCAGAGAAACATACACATGTAGTTCCATGACTAGAGACCAGAAGCAGAAAGACTGCTATAGATTCATTGTATCCTGGCTTACATATCAAGTCCCAAGCCAACTTTGTACACTGAAATACTAACTTGGAAGATTCCTGAAATTCTTCTTCTTTTTGAGATAGCTTACTTCATTTTGAGACAATTTAGTTAGGTATATTGAGTATAATTGGTTTTGTTTGTAATATCAGAATGCTATTACATCATTTTATTGAAACTCCTAAATGATTGCAATAAAATACAACTCAAAGTAAAGTATATTATTGTACTATATTGAATGTAAATTTCCTAAGTAGTGAAACTGACAAAATAAAGTGGTTTCTGATATAAAACTAGAAAACTAGTATAATAGAAACATATGACTGTAATCATGACTAGACTTAAGAGTATAGCCTTTACTTTATTGTATTTCTCTTACAGAACAATTACTTTAGGCTTCCACTTGAGGAAATTCTGAGTAGTGTGTGATAAATTATGTGTCCACTTGAAAACTCAAATTATCACCAAATGTATCATGTTGTTATACAAAAATTCTTCAGTAAATAGATCTTGAGGGAAAGTTTCATACATCTTTATTCCGTTTGTTAAGAGAAGTTATCAAAATATACCATACAGAAATATGTCTGTCATAAATGTATTATATACTATAAATTCTAAGAGAACTTATATTTTCTAACAGACAAGTAGGTTCTTGTCTATTAATGTAGGAGGATTATGTTTAATTCTTCAAAACTGACTATGTCGAGATAACTGTATCTTCAACTTTGGTTTTTCAAATGCTTTTAAATTTTTGAGATCATAATATAATTACAAGAATTCTCCCTCCTCTTTCCTCCCTTCAAACCCTCCCATATACCCCTTACTACTCTTACAAATTCCTGACCTCTTTTCACTAATCTTTATTGCATATGTGTGTGTGTGTGCACGCATGCGCATGTCATATACAAATACCATATTCAGTTCATATAACATTATTTGTAATTATCTTTCCAGGGCTTATCATTCGCCTCTAAAGGAAATAATTCAGCTCTTTGGAAAGTAAGTTCTCATTGCAGAACACACCATAATCTTCAATTGCTTTGAAGTTTTAAGTATATTTGAAAATTACAATCAGTCACCTAATGTTAAGCCTTAGTCATTAACAATGATAAATAAATTATAAGACTGGTAATATGTAGTTTTCTATCTTGTGCTATAGTGAGATGATTCTCAAACTGAAGCCACACCTAACCTTGAACCCGATCCTCATTGCATTTACATCTAAAATACAGCACATGCAAGATTAAGTGGTCATACTGGTGTAAAGGATGCCAATGAATTGAAATTTAGGGGATATTTCTGTAAACCTAGCACCATATCAAGAGTACATGTATTGGAACACATATAGACTGACATGAAAGAATTAAATACTAACAAAATTTCTGCACTATGAAAATATCAAATGAGCCAAGAAGCAATACAGAAACTGCAAATTAATGCATCATGTTAAATTTAAACTTAAATGTCTGATGGTAATAATTGAAAAATCTTGGCTTTGATGCTCTGATTCCCCTGTGCCTTTACTTTTAGCCATGTGCAAGTGTGTGTGTGTGTGTGTGTGTGTGTGTGTGAGAGAGAGAGAGAGAGAGAGAGAGAGTGAGTGTGTGTGTATGTATGTGCACACACATGTGTGTTTGAGTATGGGTATTTATGTACATATATGCTTGGTTATTTATGCACATATGAAGCCCAGAAGTAATATTGAACATCTTCCTCTATTAAGTCCCACCATACTTTTATGAGGAGGAGTCTCTCACTGAACCTGGGGCATGATGACTAACTAGAGCAGTTGACTAGAGAGCCCCATGATCCTCTTGCTGCTACCTCACAGCAAGCACTGGCTAAAGATGTGTGCCTCCATACCTGCCCAATGCTTGGTTATTTGGGATTTGAACTCAGGCCTTCATGCTGTACCATTGCATCATGTACTAATTCTGTCTCTCACTATTCCATAGCTGAGTTTGTTTCTCAGAACTTAAACCTTTTCCTGTTTGTACTCCACCCAGTTTCTGAAAACGACTATGTATATACATATATTTACACACACATACACACACACTCAGGACTTCCCTAAATATTATTATAACTATGTCTTCATGAATGCACGAATGACATCCTTCAAAACAGTGCCAACAAATTTTAATACATTTTTAAAGACGTATCATAAGCATACTAATGTACCTAGAATGCACAAGCTAGTTTGAAGTGTGAACTAACAAAGGTATAAAAATCAATTTATTAAAGGGTGCAACGAAAAGGACAAATTTGCAGATTCAGAGTAAGACTGAAGCTTCTGCTGATCCTGGGCCACTTCTTCACTGCTCTGGCTCTATCATGACTCTGGCTCTATCATGACTCTGGCTCTATCATGCTCTGGCTCTATCATGACTCTGGCTCTATCATGACTCTGGCTCTATCATGACTCTGGCTCTATCATGACTCTGGCTCTATCATGCTCTGGCTCTATCATGACTTGGAGGGGAAAGGCAGTGGCGCTCTGGCTTCTCAGTCCTCACATCGCACACAGGTCACACCAAAACCACACCAGCAAAGGGTGCTACCCTAAAGCTATTGGCAGAATGAATTCTCACAACACTAGTTTGTCAACATGATTATTCTTCTCATGCCTTTGTCATCATATATTTATCCGGCACAGGAGTGCTCTGTATTGCTATCTTCAGGAAAACCTATGAAGTAGTGTGAACGTATTTTACTTGTAATCCTTAGACACTTGTAGAAACTTGTAATCCTAATGATTAACACAGGACAATATTTTTTTCAAACATTTTATTTTTTGCTTTGTAAATAATACCATTCAAAATTTCCACCTCCTCCCTTCCTCCCATCTCCCTCCCACTCCCCCACTCACCTTCCTCCCTCCCCCTCCAGTCCTAAGAATGTCGCCTGCCCAATACAGGACATTATTAAAATCAAACAGAAACATGCCCATTCTGCGCCACAGTCTTTAAATACCAATTCCAGGTCAGTTATCACCATGTATGTATACGCATCTGCTTTTATCTGTAGTTTTGTGTTCTATGAATTTGGTTAGCATAATTAATTCTAGTCCCACTTTGGGATAGAATTTTAAATAGAAAATTTAAAGATAAACAATATTAAGTTTTACATTTTGAACAATTTTAATATCATGATGAATTTTGGTATGCCCTGCTCTGCCCCACCCAGAATACAAGTCTTCCTCTGTCTGTTGTATCCCTGCTGTTTTTAATAACTGCCTACTAGTCACAAAGTAATCTTTAAGGTTACTGTATTCACCAGCATGACACTGAAATGTGTGTATTTATTAACGGCTGAAAGGTCTTAAAGGAGATTAACCCTACTAGCAATTAGGCAAGAGAAAGATAAACTAAGAAGTTTTTTTTTTTTTTAGGTGAGGATGTGAAGTTTCATTATATAATATGGGAAGAAAAGAGCTGCATTGAATTTTCTGTGATCTGTAAGTAAAAACAGCTCTTCTAGGCAGGAGACCAACAAGAAGAAGAGGGACTTGGGGGCATTAACAGCAGTGTGAATATAATCAGCATATATTAAGTACACATAGGCAAATGCCATACTGAAACCTATTACTTTGGACCACAATATATGTTACTAATACATTTGCATGATGGATGCTTAATTTTCAAGGAAGAAAGTGTTATATTTCTGAGTAGAATATATAAGCAGAAGTGAATTGGGTAACAGACCTGTGTTTCAGCAAGCCAGTGAGCATCCTGAGATGTAAGCTTTGCGAATGAAGCGACCACTGTACAAGCATGCATCCTCTCACATTATTTTGCTGCAGCCTCAGTACTGGTCATGCGAATTACTGCAATGTCTCCTGAGTGGTCTCCATGCTGGTGCTTTGATTTTCTTTCTTAATTCCACATCTTACTCTTCCATTTTTCTGGTTAGAGTTTGCCAATAGGAACTTGGTACCTTTCGGAGAGTGCTGCAGAACCACGGGCTTTCAGTGCCTGAGGCTGCCATCCTCACCCCACTCTATTAACTGAAACTCAGTACCAAAATGAGATGCATGCACTTGTTACAGAGTTTTCAAAAAGCTATGCTGAGAAATAAGCAAATGATATTATTAGTTTCTCTTCTTCTTCATTTTATTTGTATTAAAGGACTATTTCATTCAACTGTATTGAATTTACCAGAATATCCAGATCCACCTTATTTTTCCACTTTTTGATGAGCAAGTTCATCAAAACATAGTTGACATAATTCCCGGTGGTTCTTTAGATTTCAGAGTATGTTTTATTTCCTTTCTCTGCCCGCAGTAGTTAGTTCACTATAAAAGGATACATAATACAGCATTAATTACTTTCTTATATTCATGAAGTAATGTTCTTTATCCTTCAATAGATTCACCCAAAGGTGAAATGGCAAAGTTTTCATCTGCGTCACTATATAAGTCCTAAATATATTTTGTTGAGTGAATGAATAAAATTTTGGTCTGCCTTTCTTTGATTATGTGATCCCAAGTGTAAAATTAAATCTTATTTCACTTAGTGTTTTATCTCTCTCAGTGAAATATCTCTTATCGGTAATTTTGAATGATGAGTAACGTCTACCTTAAAGTTCTGTTTTTAGGCAAATTAGATGATGGTGAGCTACAGCAACTGGTGCCATTCACTTACATTCTAATAACAGGCTAGAATTTGCAAGTTCATTTTATTTCAAATGGTAGTGGATTCATGAAAATCATCTGATACCCTCCTTCCTGCTACCTCACATCTGTCAACCTGGCGCTGTGTATGGGAGCAGGTAGATGCCTAAAGCTTGTTTTACAAGAAATCTAGCTGGACTGAAGAACTCTAGTTTCAATGAGAGATCCTGTCTCAATCAATAATGTAAATAATAGGAGAAAAGCACTGGAAATCAACCTGTAGAATCTATACCCCACAACAAGAGTATATATATATATATATACACACACACACATACAAATGAGTATAGCACTACAGACACATACACACACACACACACACACACACACACACACACACACACACACACTCACACACACACAAAGACACACACACCCCAGACCACAGTGTGGCATTTGTTACACAATGAAGGTGTTATTCCATAGCTTTGTCTGCACCCTCATTAATTTGTGGTTTCACCTTGTTAATCTGAGTGTAGTAATTTCTGTTTTTTTACAGTGTGTTTTGCTGATGACATATCAGCTTTTTAAAAAATGCTTTTATTTTCTTTTTGCTAAATGTTAAGACTTCCTTGCATACACTTGCCAACAATCCTTCATTAGATATATTTTCTTCAGTTCTATAGCTTGTTCCTCATTTTTTGAGCAATACTTTTATATAGAAGATGTTTTTATGGTTTATTGATTAGTTATCAGTTTTCCTTCATAAATCTTATCTTCAGTGAACATCTAAAAATCTCATTACCAATGAAGAATTACCTGCATTGCTTCCTAAATATCTCCTTAAAATATTAGGACCCTTAATTGATTGGTACAATATTGACTCTAAGGGTAAAGTTGGGAAAGAGTGACACCTTGATTCTATTCAGTCTTCTATTCAGGAACTTAAGATATAGGTCCACTTGATTACTTTTTAACTTATTCAATTAGAACTTCTAAAGATTTTATCATATATGAAAGAATATAGAGAATATAATGTCCATATTTTCCTAGATTTATATTTGTGATTATTTTGAAAGTGCTAATGGAAATGCTATTACAGATTAATTTTAGATCCAACTTATGTATTGCTGCTACAGAGGAAAGCAATTGATTTTTATATTCTCTTCCGTTCACCCACAATTATGCTGTAATCCATTATTAGTTCAAGGATGATTTTCTTATTAATTCATTCACAGGCAATATTACATGCAACTAAGGACAGTTTTATTTCTTTTCAGTTTCTTTGCTCTTCTCTGTCATATTGAATTAGTTCTCCATATGTTTAAGATCTAATGGTAACAGAGAATAATCATTTTAAGTAGCATAATTTTAATTGATAACACACACTAGATATTAATTAAGCAAGAAGTTATCATGAGGAATGCTTTTATACTTGATACCAACTATTTGTAAATCTTAATTTTACCAACCTCTTCAGTCATGCATCACAGTCATGATCAGTGCATATTATAGAAGGAAAATACAGTGGTAGTCATACTTTGAGCTCATCACCTTTTTTGTCTCTTCTTTTCTGGTAATGAAATGTTTCTGTTGGTAAGACCAAAACCAATATGGTATTACCTGTGAATCTGCCTGTTGCCTATCTTCATTATCACATTAGATCTTCTCTATGTAAAAAAATAACTTAATAACCTTTATCTTAAACACCCTGTTTCCTAACTAATATCTGTATTGATAGGTTTTGATGAATATAGAGGTGAATATCCACATAGCTCTGATCAAACAAGGACTCAGGATCTTCTTCTGCAAATGCTTTTATTTAATTTTAATTACATGTATGCATTTTTGTGTATGGATGTGTACATGTGCATGCAAGTGTCTGAGGAAGGCAGGCAAAGACATGCAAATCTGGAGTTAAGGGGTAGTTATGAACTGACAAATATGGATGCTGGGAACAAAACTCAAGTCCTTTCAAAGAGCTATTCATGTTCTTACCTGATACACCATGTTTTCAGCCCCTTCACCACCTCCTTAAAGCAGAAAACATTGCTTAATTATCAATGCTAGTTCTTCTCAAGCATGCCATGACATATACAGGTATGACAAATATTTCTCATATTTAGGATCTTCATTCATTATCATGATCAGCTCAATGTCTGTGTACAAGAGACTTTGGGATTGTAACTACTACTTAAAACCATGTAATATGCAAAACCTTTCAGACATAGAATACCACACAGTGGTCATTACTTTCAGTTTGACTAAGCATTAATTTCCTTAAATTCCCTTTACTAAACACAAGAAGACAATGAGAGTCCAGAGAATCATTTGGCTGTTCCTGTGGTGCCTGTAAGCTGACGGTACTGAGCGTTCTTATTTCACTGCACACAACAATTGCACATATCAAGAGAGTAATTTCTTTTCAGGAGACTCTAGAAGATAAATTTTTATTGGCGTAAATAATTCAGCAGCTTGTTATAATGAAACCACTTCACATTAAGCATTTCCTTGTTCTGTCTTAAATGCTCACAGTTGTATCCACTGGATGCTACTAATATCTGATGTGCGCTCGAGGTTTCCCAGTTTATGATGAGTTGTAGCTCTTCACAGAAACAAGCCTACAGCGAGGGGACTTGGTTCAACATTTGCCAAAAAGAGAAAAGCTAATCACAGCCTAGAATATAGGAACAAAGAAAATAATGGTGCTTTTCTGGTCATTATGTTGATCTGAGAGGGTATTTCATTCACAGCACATCTGGAGGTTGGTTTTCAAGTTAGTCCCTTAGGAGCTATGAATGAGATTAGAATTTATATAGGACAAATATAATTTTGAATAAAATTTAAGGGGCAGGGGCATGTTTCTATATTTGATATTTTTCTTCAATGTATCATCTCCACAATGAGCAAGAAGATCACACAATGTCCAAACTCTTTTTCATTTGAAGAGATGAAGAAATAGTTAATTTATAATACTAAAGAAAATTCTATAAAAAGGTCATTCAAGCTCTTACTGATAAAGAAGCTTAATTAGGCACACAGATATGTATTGAACAATTGCTTTTTTGTGGAAGAAGCTCATTCACTTAATGATTTTTGCCTTTGATTTGATAGATGGTAGATTTCTGATTGGCAGATGAGGCACTGGTCCTGGAGTATCAGACTCATTGTCATATTCATCCCGGGTCTCTACACTTTGACTATAAACAAGCTTCCCACTAGCTCTTAGTGTCCAATAATTTATGTGATCTTTAATAGTTTATACATGTGTAATATCAAAGTAGCTCCAAGGATGAGTTATCAATGCATATTGTTTTAGAAAATTCAAATATATTTTGTAAATATTTTGTTTAACTTCCTTTTCACTGTGACATTTGGCTTGTCACTCCTGATGCAAGGTTCCTCAGCTTCCCATTAAAACACGGGGAGAGAAGGGAAATCCTTGTTCCCAACCCTGAGATCGACAGTTTACCTTAGATGAAAATCTAAAAGATGTGCAAAATGCATTGAGATAAAAAAACAACCAGATTAAGAAAAACAGCTTATAACTCTTCCTTCTCTCCGACTGAACTCTGGAAGTTCGGCCCATGCTACCTGTGGATTTCTACATCTGCTTCCATCAGTTGCTGGATGAAGTTTCTATGATGACAGTTAAGGTAGACATTTATCTGATTACAGGGGAAGGGCAGTTCAGCACCCTCTCCGCTATTGCTTAGGGTATTAGCTGGGGTCATCCTTGTGGAATCCTGCAAATTTCCCTAGTGTCAGGGTTTTAGATAGCTCCATAATGGCTCCCTCAATCAAAATATCTCTGTCCTTCCCCCATCGTGGCCATTCCATTCCCTCATGTACTAAATGCATACTAAAATTATATGCAGTGACAAGCCTGTAGTAAAAAGATTTAACCAGAATAAGAAAATAGGATTGAGTGAAGAGTCACAGAGGGATTTGCTTTACCACCTGGGTGTATATCCATAAGTAAATATATATATATTTCATCCTTAAAGCACAATCTAAGAGATTTTAGTAAGAGACAATACTGATGCCAATGACCTCAGAAACTGGCTACTGTGTAAAAGTATCTGCAGAGATGCTGTCATCCACGTTTTGATGGATAAAGTCACAAAATTTAGCAACAGGGCAGATAAGATTTGTATAAATTTCTGTCTTTTCTCAGGTGGTCTAAATGGTTTTCTTTTCCCTTTTCTTTATTTTTTTGTGGGGGGATTATATATTTCAATTTTGTAATGTTTTCTCATTTTTTAAAACAATCTTTTTTCATTTTACATACAAATTCCAGTTTTCTCCCCGTCCCCTCATTCCATACACCCCACCTTCCACCTACCCTGTCCTCATCCACTCCTCATAGAGGGCAAGGCTTCCCATGGGAGTCAACAAAGTCTGGCACATCAATTTGAAGCAGGACCAAG
>PVIU01026562.1:0-21786 GCA_004026605.1 Ondatra zibethicus | reverse complement strand
GGACAGTCTTCAACTCTGAAATGCAGCTCAGCTTATTGGAATTTATGCACAGGGATTTGGTTCACATCCCTTTCCACATTCTTACCAACACAAGGAAGCAAAACCTATGGAAAATTAATCGAAGAAATTAATGAGACTTTGGGGCCTTTTAAGAAAGACCATGCTTTGGTGCAGCCATGAGACCCATTAGCCGCCAAGAGTGGCAGCTGAGTGTGTAAGCCTCCGGGATTACTCCTGCCTCAGAACAGCGAAGCCATTGTTCATGACCTTTTGCATCAATATTCTCTATATTGGCACAGCTGTGCACCTAATTTCAGGGGAAAGAGGGCAATAGCTTCATTCCTCTGGAAAAGAAATGATACTGAACTCTCTTGTGCAGCTAGCTATGCACATAAAGTATTTATTGTATTTGGTTCCTTTGTTTCTGCTTTCAAAACTGTTAGGTGTATTCCTTTGAGAGGGGGAAGTGTCCAGAAATCCCACATTGAGACTGCGAAGCCACCTGTTCTTGCATTAGCTGTGTGTACTTCATAATGGATTATAAACATTTGCCTGTGCCATTGTGTGTTTCTTCTAAAGCCGAGCATTACAGAACACTGACTTTAAGAATCCCTATTTTTGCACATTTGGAGTGTTCTAAATTTGCCGGTATAAATAACACTGAGAAACATGCTTATACATAAATCTGTCTGCATGTTTCCTGGAGACACATTTAGAAGAGCTAAAGTGCTTGGTCAAAATATCTTAAATATTTTGAAAGCTTTTGAGAAGTATGGTAAAATGCCAAGAGCCACTCTGATTTATATACAACTGAAAATGAAAAATAGATAACCAGGCTTTGGAGTATTTACTGGCAAAAGCCAGACACAACGTAACCAAATCACTGCTCAGATAGAATTCTTCACTGTCTGGGCAGCAACTGATCATATGTGACCACCAGGTGTCAGTCTAAAACAGAGCAAACTGAACTGCACCTAAGAGGAGAGGCTTCGCCAGGCCTGCAAGGCTGCATATCTTGCTTGTCGCTCCTCGACCCCTCCCCCCATGCCTGGACTGATAGGGAACATAGACCCTGTTAAAAATTCAAACAAACAAGAAATAAAAATATAAATAAATGCCATCCAAAGGAGCCCTCTGCGGTTCTCTAGTTCAGAAGTGATTATGAGTGCAATCAAGAGCCAAGGCTGCCTGAAATGGGAATGAACTCTCTATCTCTTTGACAGCTTGAAGCTTCATCTAGGCAAGAATATTATAAAGGAGGCTCTCGACCTAGAAGCCAACCAATGAAAGTCCTTCCAACTCCAAGGTTCTGTATGTCCTTCCAAACCAACCAGAGATTAAAAACCTAAACTAAGACATCCAGGGAAGCATTTTTAGAGGACAGCTTTAGGGAAGCAGCCACAGAGAGACTGCCAGAGGTGCATCAGCGGGGATCTGCATCCCTGAATTCCTGATCCAGTGATCATGTTTAAGTCAGTAGAATTCCTGGAGTTGAGGATAAGGATAGGGAATCTCAGGCAGCTCTGACGAAGAGAGTGTATTTGCTCTCAGAGCAGAAATGGTCATGATGAAGTCAAGTGGAATCAGAGTCAAGAACCAAGAATGCAGGAAAATATCAAGCCATCTCCACACTGTGGCTCTAGAACCACTTGAGGAAAGCTGCTGAAGAGAGAGCATTCATTTCAATAGCTTGTGGATGCCCAGATTTTAATAATTGAAGCCTTTACAAAGAGGACCACTGCATCTACTTCAAAACCCTTCCCCACCTTCTCACTTCTTTTTCCTAACTATTCACTCTGTTGTTCTCTGATCTTTGCTCCCTACCTTAGTTTCCCAGTGTGGTGGCTGGAAGAAAATGACCCCCAAAGGGAGTGGAACTATTAGGAGGTGTGGCTTTGTTGGAGTAGGTGTGGGCTTGTAGGAGGAAGTGTGTCCCTGTGGCGGTAGGCCTTGGGGGTCTCCTTTGCTGGAGCTATATAGTTTACTTCCTGTTACATGCAGATCTAGAAGCAGAACTCTCAGCTCCTTCTCCAGCATCATGTCTTCCTGCACACAGCCATGTCCTGCCATGATGATAGTGAGCTAAACCTCTGAAACTGTACGCAATCCCAAATAAATGTTATGAGAGTCATCATGGTCATGGCGTGTCTTCACAGCAATAGGAACCCTAAGACACCTAGATTCCAAGCACACAAGATGCCAGATAGTTCATGATAAAATTTGTTTGCCAGGATGCTATGGCAAAACATCACAACCTGAATAGCCTAAATCATAAAGTAGTATTTTCTTATGAAAGTCTAAGATCTGGTGTTGACAGATTTGGGTTCTCCTGAGACTTGTCTTCCTGCCTGGCAAGTGACCACCTTCTTTGCCATGTCTTCCCATGGTCTATCCCATATAAATACATCAGTAGTGCACAACCCACCCTCTTCTGAGGATATCAGATTGAATTAGGGTTCATCCTAACAGTCTCATCTAATTCAGTCATCTCTCTAAATGCCTCATCTCCAAAGTCAGTCTTATTCTGAGGTACTGAGATGTAAAGCTTCAGTGTGTGAATTGTTAGGAAACAATTTGGTTCATAGTAATAACATCCACATTTATTCTTTTCCCTGCTGGGAGAAAGCTTTGCGAATGGGAGCGGAGACAATGCAGAGCTCTTTGGGCAGAGACTGTGCAAGGCGTGGGCTGAGGCATGAACGAGCGGCAGCAACAGGAGGCGTGGGAATGAGCAGAGAGCAGGTAGATACTACCCAGTTCACCAGGTTGCTAGAAATCATTTACTTCAGTAGGGATGGTTTCTGCTTTAATTGTAGAAAAGAGTGAAATGTGAGAATATCACCCTCATGTGTAAATGAGCAGAACAGATGCAAGGAGAAGCTTCTCTTGCTAGGACAAGTTCGGACTCAGGAGCAGAATATCAGCTGTTCGGCCCTAAGTCTGAAAATTGAAAAGCACTGAAAAGTATAAAAGAAAATGCATTTAAATTTTCTTATAATATACTTTGGCCATGTTTCCCCTCCCCCGATTCCTCTCAGCTTCTACCTACCACCCTACTCACCCAAATTCATGTTATTCATGCTCTCTCCCCATCTCTCTCACACATACACACACACACATACAAACACAATAACAACAAAATGAAAATCAAAACAAATAAAAAAGTAAGACAAAAATACCAAAACAAAATGGAGCAAAAGGCTCACAGAACAAACAAATGACAATAAACCCATGCAGTTCATTTTGTGTTGGCCAACTACTGCTGGGCAGAGACCAACCTGGAGTGAGGTTGAGACAACCAGTGAAACTCCACTGAAGGAAACTGGGTTTTCTCTTGCTATTAAGTATCAACTGTAAATAGCTTTTTGGTTGGGGCTGCGGGCCTGTGTCCACTTCCACCTGTCCATCCTTGGAACCCATGAGGATTGAACTGTACAGTTCTTGTCCATGCTACCATAGTCCCTGTGAGTTCCTATGTGCCAACTAGAAGCTTCACCCCTGCTAATGAGCAGTAATGGTATTGGAAGGTACCCTGCATGCTACTGAAGGAGAAAGATAATTGTTGTAGAATGTTTGTACACTGTGTGAGGATGTGTTAGGATTGGTTTAATAAAAAACTGAATGGCCATTAGCTAGGCAGGAGAGGTTAGGCAAGACTTCCAGGCAAAAAGAGGAAACTGGGGGTGGGGGAGTGGGGGTGAATCTAGGTGCGTGAATTTCACCAGTGAAAAGTAGAACTAGTTGGACTCTTAGCACTAAGGAGATGTAAAGAGCCACATGGCAGAATATAGATTAATTTATTAATAGAAATTGGTTAATTTAGTTATAAGAGCTAGTTGGATACAAGCCTAAGATAAGAACAAGCTTTCATAATTAATAATAAATCCCGATGTCATTATTTAGGAGTTGGTGGTCCAAAGAAAGTCCGACAATAAAATCCAACTATATGTAGTACTCAATGTATGAAATGTATATTAATACAGAGCCTGAGAAAGCTGGGGGGAGAAGTCCTGAACACCAAACTAGGCACAGCTTTGTAGTAAGCATAGTCTCTTAGGGATGCCAGTACTCCCAGCATGCAAAGGCATGGCTCCTTTAAGAGGTTCTGCTGTGCAGCCAAGCCCTTGAACAGCTGACTCAGCACTAAATACAAACACCTACTGCAACACTGACAGGGCAACTTCACAGGGCTAGGATGGCTAGGTGCAGCTGAGACTGTTAGACATGGCTTCCACCACTGTCTGTGGACCCACAGTGGAAGGAGCCAGATCAACATGCTAAGCAGAATCATGGCAGATGGCCTGGCTATTTAAGGCTTAGCTCACATAGAGAGGCAGCCAGTTCACAGTAAACCCAAGTCCAGACTGGAAAAAGAACTCTGAACAGGTACAGTATGCTTAGAAAGGTGCTTAGATGCAGAAGAAAGGAAAGAAAATGGCTACACATACACACACATACACACACAAGGCATCTTGATCCTGTATAGTGCTTTATTAACTTTACATTTTTAAACAATAATGAACAAAATATAACACTGCTGAGAGACACTGGATTGTAGGGAAAAAACTACTGAATTAAACCAGCCTATACATTTTAAGGATGTCTTAACTTTAAAATGGAATTCAGAAAAATGTGTTGCATTGGGGGAGAGGTTATGCCTTTGTTTCCACAGGAAACAAAAAGCTATGAATTTATGGATTACTTCAAAATTAATAAAGACCAGATTTGATGAAGGGAGACCTCATGAAAATCTTGGCTATAAACATGAAAGAAGAAACCAAAAGAAACTACAGGACAGGTGATGTTTAAAATGATCCCTCTACATGGAAACAGCTCTGAGACTGGATGAGACATGATATATCTTATTAGCTACAGAGTCATCATGACTTAATATAACATGCCATCCTTTCATATTGCATGGATGGAGATTTACATTACAGTTTGGTTATATGGTCCAAATTGACAGATGCCTTTTATCTGCTCAAACATAGAACAGAAAATCATCTTTAGCTGATTTATGCATACTGCACATTCCATACTTGTGTTAATAAAGGTATTTATGTTACCTTTTAAAGGGTGTGTGTTCAGGGGAAAAAAGACCAAACACTAATGAAAACAAGTAGCCCACATGATCCAGCCTCTCAGAATGTCTTCATTGTCGTTTCCTCAAAAATCTTCATTCAGAACAACTTAAAAGCAGTTAGTTGAGATGATTCAGCCTCACAGACTACTCCAGCCAGGACTTCATATAAGCTCTGTACTTTCCCATTACATAGATAATACAGCTAGCTCTCCCAGGACTTGACCATTATTCCAATTTTTGCAGGGTCCCCTAAAGATGCCATCACCTCCAGACAACAGGAAGCAATTTTAAGAACATAAGTCCCACATTCCCAAGAGGGTTAGGAGATTTTTTTGTCATTCTGTGAGTTATGGATGTTTATCATCATTTAGGGAGTTTAGATTGGTCATGGACAGGGAAGAAACTAAACAAAGGAGATTAGATGTAGGAATCTCTTTCTGAAAAGAAAAAAAGAGGGGGAAAGGATAAAAGAGGAATGATAGGAAAGAAGGGAAGACTACTGAATCTACTTTTAAAGAAAAAGCCCTGCACTTTCCCATTACACAGAGGCTGGACAACAAATGATACTGCTGTACTCTGTCCTTAATTGGAAGCCAATAATTGGTAGATTATAGGCTCTGAAATGTGGTTTGCATAAATGTAGAATCTCAGAGATAGAATAGCTGCATGTGATGACATGCTCATGAGGAGAGACTGCTGCAGTCTACCCTTGATTGGAAGCCAAGATGATAGATTATAGACTCTGAAGTCACACATGTTGATTATGTGAGATGACATGGAAAATCTGAGACTACAGAGAAACCAACAGACAGCCAACTTGAAGGACATCAAGGAATCTGATGCCAATTTATAGTAGAAATCTCAAAAAAGGGAAAGCATATTGCAAGAAAAATGAAAAGTACACAAATTGTTTGGAACAAGTGAAGATGTCTGACAACTGATAAAATCCCAGCAGCATCTTCAGGCTCCATGAGAAGCTAACCTAGAACAGGACTTTTTAAGAAAGCTATAGCAGCTACCTTAACCTAGAATTATGCATATACAATAAACATTATAATCTGAATTACTCAAGTAATTGAAACCAAGAGAAAAATTGTACATCTCAATGAATAAGTACATCTCAACTGTGGAAGGGGAATTAGACATATTTAGTTCAATGTTACAATATAAAAGCCAACTCATAAATGTTTACCTCAAATTGAAGGTGTAGCCCCCTTTCTTTAAGATAACCACAATTGTGTAGAGTGGATGTAAAAGAATTCAGAGGGATAATGACTGACGAGGCATTGCTTCAAGTATGTGGATTTAGCAATTATTTTTACATACACACAAATTAAACTCCCATTTTGCTTTCTTCAAAGAGACTGCTTTCCAAAGTGAGCTCTTGTTGCTATAAATACACACTGACAAGCTGCATACAGAATGCCTTGGAAAATAGGTCAGAATAACAGAAAGCACATATTTCAAAACATACAGAAGACAATCATACAGCCAGATGTGGCAATGCACCCTTATACTCTCAGCATTTGGAGGTGAAAGCAAGAGGATATGGAGTATAAGACCAGCCTGGGCTACATGAAACTCTTGCCTCAAAAAATTAGTAATAAGTATGTGCTTATTACGTAGTATTTTGTTGCTTAACTTTTGAAATATTGTCATCTCCCTTAAGATCAAAAGAGTGTGCACTTTTTAAAAAATGAGGCACAATACCTTGGTATTCTGTTTAGTCATTCAGAAATCTTTTGGCCTGGGGCTTTGAAGGGAACAGCATCACTTTGCATTGGGGAACAGTGACTTAAAACCAAGGGATTGGGCAAAGGATGCTGCTATCACTTCTCTCCCTTCTAGGCTTAGCAGGGAAGCCAGGGAAGACTAAAAGCAAAATGACCTGGAAAGAGCTCACTGCAAGGAGGAGAGGCTGCCCTGGGTTTGGCAACCTGCCACCCAGGTATTTACTGCCTGCTGAGCTCAGCTAGCCTGACTCTGACAGATCTCTTCCTGTCATACTTGGAGAGTTCATTAACATGGGTATTCACTGGGTTTGGATTTTTTTTTTAAGAATTCAAAGTAAGATGCTAATTAAGAACATGAAAATTGTGTGATTGAGGGGAATACCCAGGGGCTATAAGTGCTTCGTTTTTTAAAAAATTAGATGAGAAATGTTTACAGTGAAAGAATTAGATTTGGACAGCCCCCGTGACCTGCCCCCTTGAAGCAGAGAGCCAATGAGTCAAGGCAGCTGTCCCTTAGTAGTCAGCCTTTGCCAAGGCTACATTGCATTTTTCTGAGGTCAAAAAAATTAATCTAGAGGAGATAGTTTTCAGAAATACGTAATTCCTAAAGGAAGTAACAAAACTGGGGAACACAAGGCTGTCAGCTTCTCTTTCTTTTCTAAACGTGGTTTTCCAGCTCCAGTTTTCACTGGCTGCATAAATGCTTCGTTGACCCTTTCAAGACAGTTCTTACAATTTACTATTCTATCCCTGTTGGTTAATTTCTCTTTGGTTCATTGTTTTCTCCTCCTCTTTCTTTGATGTGACATCTGGATTTGGGGGACAGCTACCCAGAATCCCAGTCTCAGCTGGTGAATAGATAGAGTACATTGGGTCCGTGCATTTCTGTGCTTAAATAAATAAATGCATTCTGATACTTGTTAAGATGGTGAAGAAAACTTCATTCAAGAATAGCATAATATAGATTTGCAGTAAGGAAAGAGAGACTGGGCTCAATTCTAAATCCAGAAGACTAAGTGGAGACATATAGGAGGGGAGTGAGGTAACTGTTTAGTGGGAATGACTAAGAGAGGGTTCCAGGAGTGGGGATTCTTGCTAAACCACTATAACCCCATTCTTAGAGAAGACAGGCCAAAGGTTTATAAATGAATGGTGGAAAACTGATCATTTATCAATAGTGATGAATTATGAAAGACAGGAACAGCTTGCTTAGCAGGACTGCTGAGACTATCCTAGACTGGCCCCAGGTATGATGAATGCCAAGGTCAAGATAGCATAGAAAGGACGGCTCAAAAGAACCTAAGTTTGGTGTGGAGAGCCATCTTTGTTCGTCTTTGACCAATTCTACTGAGGCATGCTCATCCTGACAGGCCGAGTGCCTCAGTCACCACTTGGTGTCCTCAGGTCTCAGCTTGACCTCCTCCTCATCTCCTTGCTGAGGTCTTTCCTGATCAGCTGTATCCATATCTTCTTTAGGGGCGCAAGGACTCTAACTTGCATCCCACATTATATCAGGGTGCCTATAGGAAGTCTCCAATACCACGCCCTAGAAAATTCTTACAACTATGGCTACTCTATTGCCTGGAAGCCTCCAAGATTGGCATTCTTTTTGTCACATTGAAAAAACAAAACTTGCTGTGGGACAATGGTTTGTACCCTGTCACTTATATTTTAAATAAATGCTGATTGGCCAGTAGCCAGGCAGGAAGTATAGGCGGGGGTGACCAGCCAGGAAGTAGAGGCGGGGCAACGAGAATTCTGGGAAGTGAAAATCTTAGTCTGCAGTCGTGACCCAGCCACAGAAGAAGCAAGATATGACTGCCTCACAGAAAAAGGTACTGAGCCACGTGGCTAACATAGACAAGAATAATGGGCTAATATATGTTATAAGAATTAATAAGAAGCCTGAGCTAATGGGCAATCAGTTTATAATTAATGTAAACCTCTGTGTGATTTCTTTGGGACTTAGCGACTGCAGAAACTGGGCAGGACAGAAAACTCAGACAACAAAAACTAGAAGCTGTCTCCTTGATTCTTCAAAGCCACTCAAGTCACTCAGAGGGTAAAGGCACTTGCTGCAAGTTGCATGCCTAATGATCTGAGTTTGAGCCCTGGAACCCATTTTCTAGAAAGAAAGAACCAAATCCTGCAAGTTGTCCTCTAACCTTGTTGTGTGGCAAGACTTTTCCTGGAGAGAAACAATACATATCCACACCCCAGATAAGGAGCCCATGACTCAGATGCCACCAAGGTCTAACATAGTGAACCACTGAGTTTTATTGGTGCTACTTACAGGAATATGGGTATATGGGTGAGGGGCTACATACAGAAGCAGAAATCACTCAAAGACAACTGTATCACCAAAGCCCACCCCAGCATAGATGACAACTCAAAAAAGCTAGGAACCTGGAGCACCTTTCACAGCCTTCAGGCATCTCAGCAAGTTGGAAAGTATCCATTCCAAGGGACTCAGTTGGCCTACAGCTTTTCCTGATGGTTCATCCAGTTTCTGCTTCTGAGTGATTGGTTGGGTGTCAGAGTCATCTTCACAGTCTGGTTTGTCTGAGAGTCAACTGTCTTTATTGCTTACTCTAGGAGAGAAGATCAGTTTTAGGGACCTCCCTGAGGCTATTTTGAGTTGTTTTAAGGAGCTTCCCTGAGAAATGGATTATTTCAATCTCCGAGGAAATTGTTACACAAACAACATCCATAACTGTGCCATAGTACACACATCTGAATGCATACATACACGCATAAATGTAAGAAAAAAATCTTCCATACATTTCTAAGGGTTTACACTCCTCTGGACAGATGGTGAAGAAAGCAAGCCTAGAAAACCTGCCAAACTACCTCATATCTGAAGAGCACAACCCAGAAAGTTCATGATGCAAGTGAAGTAAAGAGAAGAAAGAATGGGCTATGGGGATAATCTTCTCTCCTTTTCTTTTCTTCCCCACCTCCCCCCAATTGACAGCATTACCATCTAGACTGGCAGATCTCCCACATGTATAGATTGTTCTGGATAAATTCTGCTGTCTTCATTTTTTATTAATGGCTGTATAATGTTACTTCATTCTGAAAGCAGGAATTGGTTTCCTGGGGATGAGTTTCTATAACTCATATTAGTCTTTGGCTAATGGACAAGCTCTGCTACCATGAAGTACAAATAACATGTAGCAAGACTTCAGGGTATTTTGAGCTCTGTTTTAGTTCTATCCATAACTAGTGGATAATCCTGCACAGGTTATTCTACCTCTACCAACCTTAATGGATCCACTTGCCAGCTGATAGAGATCTGACTATAGAAGCTGCTTCTTGTTGGGATTCTTGAGGACTTCATTGCTGGAAGCTGGGCTCCCAGGCTGAGCATGTGAACACGTCTGGGCATGTTCAGTCAACTTCTGTGGCAGGCAGCCTGTTGGCCACTGCAAGAGAACACAGGTGCTTCTTGGGAAATTCCAACCCTGAAGAAGAGAAAGCCTGACTCCCAGGGCAACAAAGTCTCAACTGACACACAGATCAGACATTTGAATGTGTAACATTGTTTAGTGTCCTTATTTGCCTCCTGATCTCAAATCTGAGTTCAATTGAGAGTAGAATAATTATTTAAATTAGTTTAGTTCAATTTAAATTAATTATTAAAACATAAAAGAGTGGGTTCATTAAAGAAACCTTTTAAAAATATGAAGTCAAACTATTTTGTGGCCCTCCTGACAAATGCTGACAAAAAAGGAAAGTGAGCATTTCTTCGTTTTCCCACATTCTAAGCAGAACTTTGGCCCCACGTGTCCTCCAAAGTCTTTGCACTTGCTAATAAAGGCGCAGTTGCACAGAGATTGACATGTCCTCAGAGGAGGAGTTGCACCAAGTAAGATCAGATAATGTCCTGTAAATGGCCATCAGGAGGAGGAAATAATCGGCCTTAACACACTGGTTCTTGAGTTCTGATGAGGCTCCCTAAGCACTTGAAAGGCAGGCAGGGACTGTGTTTGAGTGCACACATGAACAGTGCATACATTTTACTTTTGATGACATGACATGCCCTCCTCCTTCTTCTAAATCCTAATTCTACTTTGGAAAAATCACCCCCTTTCTATTTACAGTCTTTGTAGTTTGGATGCTGTCAGCCCATTTCCAGGGAAGAGGAAAGCCCTAGAAAAACCCATTTGATACATTCTGTTTCATTTGACCACAACAATTGTGTTATGAGTGACACAAGACAAAAGTCAGGACATGGTATAAAACAAGAGGATTTTTCCAAAGTCTTAAGTAAAAGTTACAGTCTCTGCACAGGGATGGCCAACAAGAAGAAAAAGCAAAGCCTTCAGTTGACAAAGTTACACATTGCAAAGATGAAGAAGAGGAGAAGGAGAAAATTGAGGAATGAGGAGAAAAAGGAAATGGAAGACAGGAGAAAAGGAGGAAAGAACAGAGTTTGAGTGATGAAGAAAAAGTATATATGAGGATGACTAGTACAGAAAGAAGTAAAGCCATTTTGAAAACTATGTATAACAGAGCTAATTAGGCAAAATTCTGCAGTGCACACATCCTCCCAGTAAGGTACTGTGATGAAGGCTCTCCAGGTTCTGTCTATGGAAGTGAACCTGGTTAGTCTCTTACTCTTGGCTGCTGCTACTGAAGATCCAATAAAGAAACTTTATCATAAGAAAGATACTGTCTATCCAGTAGAAAGTATTATCCAAAGGTTACAGTGTGAAGCCCTGTACACTATAAATTTAACTAGGTAAAAATGTGTTACATTTGTTTATGTTGTGGAATATTATTTTAACCATGTAAAGGTGTGTTACATTTTTTTATGCTGCATTTCTTTAACCATGTAAAGATGTGTTGCATTTGTTTTACCTTGCCTGCCTAAGGCACCTGATTGGTTTAATAAAAAGCTGAATTGCCAATAGCTAGGCAGTGGAGGGACAGGAGGAACTGGTGGGCAGAGAGAATAAGGAAGAATCAAGATTGGGAGGAGAAGAGAGATAATGGAGAAAGAAAGGGAGATGCCCAGGCAGCCAGGCAGTTGCCAGACAGACAGACATGTAGGAAGCAATGAAAGTAGGACATACAGAAGGAAAGAAAGGTCAAAGCTCCCAGGCAAAACATAGATGAAGAGAAACCGGTTAAATTAAGTTATAAGAACTCGTAGGACAAGTGTAAGAGAAGGCCAAGCAGTCATAATTAATCTAAGTCTCCATGTCTTGATTTGGGAGCTGACTGTAGGTCCAAGGAAGCCTGCTACCGAGCCCTGTCATATATTAACCAGTTTTTTCTCCAACTAGCAGTTTTACCTTAGTGTGCCTTTGTTATGTTGCCTATAAATTCCTAGCTTCTCAAGGGATTTTTGAAAGTTCTCCTGTCTTTTGAGTTTTCTCATTAATTGATGAAGGAAATAAAATCTTTGAAGTGGTTTCAGTTTGCATTTATCTAACAGTAATTGTTTCTTTTTAATTATGCTTTAAAATAAGTGATGAAGATTAAAAAGGAAACATGGCAGAACTCTTGATTCTTCATTTCCTACTTGGATCACAGTAGCACTACTGTGGCTTCCTTTGAGCTCCTTTCAAATTCTTCACAAGTCCTTGTGAGTTAGATTCCTCTGTTTTGTACCCGTAACAATGATGGTAAGTCATGGTGAGTACAGAGCCGAAGAAAGATGCTTTGAGGAAGACCTTGATTATAACCCAGTAGGGCTGAGGAAATGAGGAACTGCCAGGTCAAATGAAAAGGTTTGTCCTCTTCACCCCCAAACCACAGATACTGTGCACCCTCACACCCCACCCACACAACACAGAACCATCAGAATTACCAAAAAAAAAAATCTCTAAAAGGAAGTCTTTGTGGACCATTAGCTCTAGCCAGTGAAAAGGGGTTGGAGTGGCTAAGAAAGCTTATATATCAAAAGATTTCCAGAATGCTATCAGGCATTGCCACTCTACTGTGAGCCCTCATCTCATGGGTAACATTATAATAATAGTTACCTTTTTCTCCCTGGAGTTAGGAGGCACAGCTGAGAATCAGGAGCAGGCGGCACAGTCCTGGATGGTTGCTTCTTCGATAGAAAGTCGAAGGTTCAGATCCTGCACGGGTTAGCCTGTGTTCCTGGGGTGTTGAGGTGAGAAAATCATGGCTAGCTCCCTGTTTGTTTAGCATGAAGCACTCATAGAAAGCTACTGTAAAAATTTTAAAGACTTTTACCAAAGGAAACTACCTGAAGGTTCACATGGACCTCAGAGAAAGTACTCAGAGGGTTCTACTGGGTACTCACAGAAAAGCAGAGGGGATACAGCAGCTGGGAGAAGTTAACCCCTCTCTGATAATGGGCTTGTAATGGTGAATTCCTCAGCTTCCTCTTTTATCTGGCCATAGTAAGTCCTGTGAAGATGGACTTGGGAACAATTCAGGGTAACAAAATCCATAGGCCTTGACTGAAATTTCATTTAAAGAGAGCAGAAAGGCAGACCAATATAAACTTCAAAGGGGAACTTATAATCTAAAACTGTTGATCTAGAACTCATCTGTTTTGAACAGAATATGTCATAAATAGGGACACAAACATATGTGTATCTTCCTATAATGTCAAAATTTATTGAACAATAATAATTTGCACTAAGCTAGGGACCTCTGCAGAAGCAGATATAAGGGAGCGACTACTGAGGGACCACGGACTACAAGCCAGAGACATCTGCAGGACCCAGCCCAAACCAAGAAACTTTGCAGGAGCAGACCCAAGCCAGGGACATCTGCGAGAACAGGCCTGAGCCAGCAACCTCTGCTGGAGCAGACCCAAGGAAGCAGCCTCAGTGGAAGTAACCCAAAGCAAGCAACCTCCCTAGGACCAGGCAGGAATGATCTCTGGGATTGCAGAGCAACACACCAGGATAACTGAGTGACTTTCAGGAACACCAAGTGACCTTCAGGTGACTGGAACTGTTGTCCTGACTGCACCATGAGAAGCAATCATCTGAGCCTTGGATCCACTGACACCTTGAAGATTGATCACCAGAGACAAAGCCCCAACTACAACAATAAGTGGGAAAGATGGGTAGACAAGGTGAGAACACACTCAACACCAGAAAGAGCAACACGACACCAACAAAAACTAATTGCTCTACAACAGCAAGACTTGAACACCCAAATATATATGAAGCAGAAGAAAATACCCTATAAATAACTTTAAGAGAATGTTTGAGGCCCTTAAAGAGGGAATGAAAAATTTCTTCAAAGAAGTGGAGGAAAAGACAAAGAAAAATTGCAAGAAATTAACAAAGTCTTCAAGAAAACCAAGAAAATGCAATCAAGCAAATGAAAAAAAAATTCAAGGCTTGAAATCCAAAATAGAAACAATAAAGAAAATACAAACCAAGGGAATTCTGGAAATGGAAAATATGAGAAAATGATCAGGAACCACAAATGTAAGAAAAATCAGAATAATACAAGAGATGGAAGACTCTTAAGATGTAATAGAGGAAATAGACTCATTGGCCAAAGAAAACATTAACTCTAACAAAAGCTTAACACAAAATATTCAAGAAATATGGAATAAGGCCAAACCTAAGAATAATAGCAATAGAAGAAGGAGAAGTCCAACTCAAAAGCACAGAAAATATATTCAACAAAATCATAGAAGAAAATTTTCCCAACTTAAAGAAAGATATGAATATGAAGATACAAGAAGCTTACAGGAAACAAAACAGACTGGATCAAAAATAAAAAGTGCCCTCATCACATAATAATCAAAACACTAAACATATAGAATAAAGAATGAATATTAGGAGCTGCAAAAAAAAGGCCAAGTAATATATCAAGGCAGAACTATCAGAATTACACCTGACTTCTCAAACGAAACAATGAAAGCCAGAAGGTCCTGGTCAAGCATAATGCGGACATTGAAAGACCATAAATGCCAGCCAGACTACTATACCCAGCAAAACTTTCAATCACTATAGAAGGACAAAACAAGATATTCCATGACAGAACCAGGTTTAACCAATACCTAGCCACAAACCCAGCCCTACACAAAGTACTAGAAGGAAAACTTTAAACCAAGGAAATTGGCTACATTCACAAAAACACAGACAATAGATGATCTCACAGCAGCAAATCCCAAAGAAGGGGAAAACACCCACAATAATATCACCAAAACCAGACTAAAATAACAGGAGCTAGTAATCACTGGTCATTAATATCCCTTAATATAAATGGAATTAACTCACCTATAAAAAGACACAGGTTAACAGATTGGATACAAAAACAGAATCCATCCTTCTGCTGCATACAAGAAACACACTTCAACCTTAAAGACAAACATCACCTCAAAGTAAAGGGTTGGAAAAATTTGTTCCCATCAAATGGATCTAAGAAACAAGTTGGTGTAGCTATCCTAATATCTAACAAAATAGACTTCAAACTAAAATCAATCAAAAGAGACAAAGGATATTTCATATTAGTCACAGGAAAAATCCATCAAGAGGAAATCACAATACTGAATGTCTATGCCCCAAATACAAGGGCACCCTCATATGTAAAAGAAACATAACTAAAGCTTAAATCAAACATTAAACACCACACACTAGTAGTGGGAGACTTCAACACCCCACTCTCACCACTGGACAGATCTGTCAGAAAAGTAACAGAGAAATAAGTGAACTAACAGATGTTATGATTCAAATGAAATTAACAGACATCTATAGAACATTGCATCCAAAGATAAAAGAATATACCTTCTTCTCAGCACCTCATGGAACCATCACAAAAACTGACCACATACTAAGTGACAAAGCAAACCTCTACAGATATGAAACAAATGGAATAACCCATGTGTCTTATCAGATCACCATGGCTTACAATTAGAATTCAACAGCAACACTAATTTCAGAAAGCCCACAAACACATGGAAATTAAATAATGCTCACCTGAAGCATCAATAGGTCAAGAAAGAAATAAAGGAAGAAATTAAAGACTCTCTAAAATTCAATGAAAATGACCACACAAAATACCCAAATTTATGGGACACAATGAAAGCAGTGTTAAGAGGAACATTCATAGCAATAAATGCCTACACAAAGAAACCAGAAAATCCCACACTTGTAAGTTAGGAGAACACCTGAAAAATCTAGAACGAAAAGAAACAAACTCACCCAGGAGGACTAGGCAGCAGGAAATAATCAAATTGAGAGCTGAAATCAACAAAATAGAAACAAAGAAAACAATACAAAGAATCAATGAGACAAAGAGTTGGTTCTTTGAGAAAATCAACAAAATAGACAAACCTTTATTCAAACTAACCAAAAGACAGAGAGAGAATATCCAAATTAACAAAATCAGAAATGAAAAGGGGGACATAACAACAGACATGGAGGAAATCCAGAGAATCATTAGGTCATATTTCAAAAACCTGTGCTCCATAAAATTGGAAAACTTAAAGGGAATGGACAACTTTCTAGATAAATATCACTTACCAAAATTAAATCAAGACCAGATAAACAAATTAAATTGACCTATAACTGCTAAAGAAATAGAAACAGTCATCAAAAGTCTCCCAACCAAAAATATCCCAGGGCCAGATAGTTTCATCACAGAACCTTAAAGATTTTCAAAGAAGAACCATTACCAATACTCATCAAATTGTTACACACAATAGACACAGAAGTAACACGGCAAATTCTTTTTATGAAGCTCCAATTACCCTGATACCCAAACCAAACAAAGACATCACTAAGAAAGAGAATTATAGACCAATCTTACTCATGAACATTGATGCAAAAATAATCAACAAAATACTGGCAAACAGAATCCAACAACACATCAGACCAATGGGATCAAATGGGATCAAATCAAAGACCTGGATATCAATCCAAACACCTATGAACACCTGATTTTTGACAAACTAAAAATATAAAAAGAAAAAAAGCATATTCAACAAATGGTGCTGGCATAACTGGATATCAACATGTAGAAGAATGAAAATAGACCTATATCTATCACCATGCACAAAACTCAAGTCCAAATGGATTGAAGACCTCAACATAAAGCCAGCCACACTAAACCTCAAAGACAAGAAAGTGGGAAGTACACTTGAACACATTGACATAAGAGACCACTTCCTAAATACAATCCCAGTAGCACAGACACTGAGAGAAACAATTAATAAATGGGACCTTCTGAAACTGAGAAGCTTCTTTAAAGCAAAGGACACAGTCAACAAGAGAAAATAACAGCTTAGAGAATGGGAAAAGATCTTCACCAACCCCACATCAGACAGAGGAATGATCTCCAAAATATATAAATAACTCAAGAAACTGATCATCAAAAGAAAAAATAATCCAATAAAAAATGAGATACAGACCTAAACAGAAAACTCTCAACAGAGGAATCTAAAATGGCTGAAAGACACTTAAGGCCATCAGAGAAATGTAAATCAAAACAACTCTGAGATTCCATCTTACCCCTGTAAGAATGGCCAAGATCAAAAACACTGATGACAACTTATGCTGGAGAGGTTGTGGGAAAAAGGGAACACTTCTGTATTGCTGGTTAGAGTACAATCTGGTGTAGCCCCTTTGGATATCAGTATGGCAATTTCTCAGAAAATTAGAAAACAACCCACCTCAAGACCCAGTAATACTAATTTTGGGTATATATCCAAAGGGTACTCAATCATGCCACAAGGACATGTGCTCAACTATGTTCATAGCAGCTTTGTTTGTCATAGCCAGAACCTGTAAACAACCTAAATGCCCCTTGACCAAAGAATGGATGAGGAAAATGTGGTACATTTACACAATGGAGTACTACACAGCAGAAAAGTATAATGACATCTTGAAATTTGCAGGCAAATGGATGGATCTAGAAAACAACATTTTGAGTGAGGTAACCCAGACTTAGCAATACAAGTATCATATGTACTCACTCATAAGTGGTTTTTAGATATAAAGCAAAGAAAACCAACCTACAAGTCACAATCCCAGAGAACCTCAACAACAAAAAGAACCCTAAGAGAGATATACATGGATCTAATCTTCATGGGAAGTAGCAAAAGACAAGATCTCCTAAGTAAATGGGGAGCATGGGGATCATGGGAGAGGGTTGAAGGGGAGGGAGGAAAAGGGAGGTGAGCAGAGAAAAATATATAGCTCTATAAAAACAATTTTTTTAAAAAAAATAATTTCAAGACATTCTTGGATTTTTTTTTGGTAGTAGGGTGGTGATCAAGAAGTTGTCAAGTAGTTCCAATTTCCCTCATTGCTAGCTGAGGTAGACAGAGACTTGTTTTTATTTCTATTGGAATTACAAAAATGAACTCTCAAACCACACCTGATATATCATAAGTAAGAGAGAGTGTGTTTGTGTATGTGTTATAGAACGTCTATAAAATGTTTAAGAGGCCACATCAGATTTTAAGGAGTTGCAAATGCACCTACCTGGGAGTCTGAAGCAGGAATCTGATGGGGTATTGTTATAGGGAGTTGCTTGTTTGTTTCCTGGCTGCCTGGCAGCTGAGACCTGAAATAATCATACAGAAACTATATTATTTAAATCACTGCTTGGCCCATTAGCTCTAGCTTCTTATTGACTAATTCTTACATCTTAATTTAACCCATTTCTAGTAATCTGTGTATCACTATAAAGCTGTGGCTTACTGGCTAAAGTTTACAGCATCTGTCTCTGGTGGGGCTATATGGCTTCTCTCTGACTCTGCCCTACTTTCTCCCAGCATTCAGTTTAGTTTTCCTGCCTAGCTAGGTTTTGCCTTGCTATAGGTCCAAAGCAGTTTCTTTATTGATCAATTGTAATCACAGCATACAAAGGGAAATCCCACATCAGGATACAGAATAGAGTCTCCAGGTAGGTTGAATAACTAACTCTGCAGGATATGCTATTGTAGAGTCAAACCATGGGGTAATAAGCGAAGTAGGCGTCGTGGTCAAGTTGAGTTAGAGCAAGGTGGGGACGACTGAGGGCGTTGAGGCAAAGAGCAAAGACCAAGTCCAGGTGGGTGAACAGGCAATGGATGGTTGTCAACTAAAAGACAGTGTCAACTGTGAGGCCAACCTAGAACAGTTCAGAGCTATCTGGCTGGCAGTCTCTTGATGCATACACTAGGTGGTCTGCTAACAGATCAGTGGGGGACAGTGTCATCATTGTGTGTCCTCTTCTACACGGGGCTCAGGTGAGGATATTACACCCTTTCCTCAGTCTGGTATGCTAAGTAACTTCTCAGGCCTGGTTTTCCTGATATGATTTTCATACACCCACATGTTCATATGTTCCTATAGTCCCAATTAACTTAAATAGATTTATACGGTGGCACACATTCTACTCTGGGAAATTGTTACTATCAGTCTGTGCCTCTGATGCTGGATAGATGGTATTGCTTACATGCCAAGTAAGGTGCAGGTCAGCCTACTTCTGCCTTTGCACTCAGGATGGAGTCAAATGCTGTCTGTGTAACAAAGTCCCTTGGGGCAAGTGATAGTTGCTCCCCCACAAAGAAAACCAAAATAATAAACACTGTTTTACACAATATGGAATAATTTAGAGCAGGACACAGCTTTATCTCAATAGCATCAGTCTGGACAGACCAATATAACCACTCTGGATTCACAAAATTTTCCTGATTCCTTGGTTATTAAATGAAGATTTTCCAGTCAGCTAAATGTTTCTGAAGTTGGAGCACACTTTCCAATCAATTTAGACATTTAACATTATAGAGGCAATGACTTTTTTTTTCTTTCTACCAGTGTGTTAGCTAACACATAAAGCAACACCTTTATATTAAAAGCAATGTGGTAATATGGACAGACACTCTGCCTGTCAGGACTTCATTCCCAGCACCAGTCCGGAATGGCATCGACCATCTTTTGACAGCCTTAGTGAAGAGCAGTAGACTTTCCACCCGTACTTGGCTAACAGCCTCATTTCTAAAATCTCAGCAGCTGCATCAGCAGGCACCAGATACCAGCTGAAGAGCCAACCTTGTGACAGGCCAGGCGTTTCTCACAGAAGGGCCTCAGAAGCCTGGCTCATTTCCTAAGCTCCATTACTGATTCTGGCAGCTTTGCTGTCAGGTAACCCAAAGTCACTGCCAGCTTAGACTATGGGAGGAACCACGGAGGGTTCTTCAAGCCAGAAGAATAGATCAACAGTGACAGATGACCAGAAAACTACCCGAATGGAGCAAATCAGCTTTATTAGATTTTGAAGGTATTAACTGATTAAAATTTATTTCATAGATATTTAAACTCCCAAAGACACTCTTCCTGGGTGAGTGAAGGGGACAGGAAAGCAAGCTGTTTCAGGACTCTCTGCGTTGGTTGAGCAGTTGAGAACCGTATCTCTTTCCTCAGTGGTGGGGCCTCACGTGAACTAACAAAGGGAGGTCCAGGATTCTTCCTTTCACATCCTGGCCATACTGTCTTCCTCTGCCTCTAAGCCACAGAAGCATCCCTTCTACTCTGACAAACTTTGAATTCAGGCTAGAGGGACACATGAATCTGCCTATTCCTGCCCAGAAAACCCCCATATGTAAGTAGGTTTTATTTTCCTCTTGGTACCAAGAAAACACTTGAGAGATGGGAACCACAATTGAGAAAATACCTCCACAAGATAGGCCTACATGCAAGCCTATGTGGCATTTTCTTAATTAGTGATTGATGAGAAAGAGACCAGTCGATTGTAGGTGACACCTCTCCTGGGCTGATGGTCCTGGGTTCTATAGGAAAGCAGGCTGAGAAAATCACAATGAACAAGCCAGTAAGAAACCCTCCTACATGGCATCAGTTCCTGCCTTGAAGTTCTGCCCTGACTTTCTTCAAAAATGAACAGTGATGTGGAAGTATAAGACAAATAAACCCTTTCCTTCCCAAGTTGTTTTGGTAATGAATATGTTAAACCATCTTTTTCCAGTTGCTGTGGTAAATATTCTAGCAAAAGCAACTTAGGGGAGAATGGATTTGTTCTGGTTCATAACTCCAGGATACTGTCAAGTGCGGGAAATAAAGGCCATAGAACTTGAAGATGTGGTCACATTGCATCAGTAGTCCACTTCTCCTTTCAACTGTAGGATCCCATTTGGTGCAGAACCATGCAGGCTCTATGCATGCTGCCCTAGTCGCTGTGAGAACTCTACTCTCACTTTTTCTCAGAGAAAGTCTACTGCTCTTCACTAAGGCTGTCAAAAGATGGTCGGTGCCATTCCAGACTGGTGCTGGGAATGAAGTCCTGACGGGCAGAGTGTCTTCCATATTATATGTGTAAAACCTGCTGTGTCTAGGCCTTGTTTTCTTGGCGTCCTCCTTCTCCTCTGTTTCTTAGATTCCTTTTTCCTCCTCTTCTGCAGGTTTCCCTGAGCCTAGTTTTGATGGAGACAACCCATTTAGGGCTGAATGTTCCAAGGTCTCTTACTCTCTGCATACTATCTTGCTATGGGTCTCTGTGTTTATCCCCATACATGTCAGGAGAAGCTTCTCTGATGATGGCTGAACAAGACACTGACATATGAGTATAACAGAAACTCATTAGGAGTCATTTTATTGCTACACTCTGATGGGGGAAGAGCCACTAGCCAATCACATCAAGTTGGGGTGTGGCTACTGGGACCCCAGGTAGAAAATCGAGAGAACTCAGGTACGCGCTCTCTCCATGCAGTGTCCGCCAGAGGGTTTGGATCGCGACTTTGGTAGAGTGAGCTCCCCTTTTTCCTTTCATTAAAAATACCTGTTTCTATTGAAAAAAAAAAAACAGAGATCCGCCTGCCTCTGAGTTTCTTGCTCTTGAAAATGGTATGTCAGTTACTTTAGGCCTTAGCCAAAGTTGGTCACTTCAACATTGCAAATGAGACTTTGGGTGACTGCCCAGGTAGTCGGTTGTCTCTGTCATTTGTTGCACATTGTGGAAGTTTCCCGATTACACTTCCTGTCCACTCAAGTAATATTGTTTCCCTTCTCAGATCTCTGATGG
>PVIU01026561.1:0-21913 GCA_004026605.1 Ondatra zibethicus | reverse complement strand
AAGTAGATTTGTGCTACCAGGAGCAGACGTGTCTTACTGTTACAAAAAGCCTTATATTATTATAACATTTTAAATACTATATTCTGCAGGTCTTTGAAATGTTTGAAGATCACCTATCCAAAATATATCTCTGTATGACCTTGAAAACAGACCTAACATGCCTATTAGTTTGATGGTTATAGATGACTAACATTTAACCTATATCTTTTTATTATCCTAAATAGTTTTCAAGGATAAAATCTTTACATTAAATTTTTAAATGATCTGAATAGGTATAATACCTTAAACACAAATAGAAACATATATACAATATAACTAAATAATCTTAAATTTGTATCAATATACAAAAATCTATACCGATGTAAAGTATTTGAGACTAGTAGTTGATTTTGAGTTTGAAAGTAGATTCAGTAATCTACCCTGATATCTTATTATTTCTATATCATACTCCCTCTTTTTTCCCTTCAGAAAGAGATCCATGTATCTAATTTCCTTTCTAATTTCAGCTTTTTGTTTGTTTTTGTTTCTGGGGTTTTTTTTCAAGACAGGGTTTCTCTGTAGCTTTAGAGTCTGTCCAGAAACTAGCTCTTGTAGACCAGGTTGGCTTCAATCACAGAGATCCACCTGTCTCTGTTTTAGATTCCTCAGAGTTCTATATCCAGAGCCGCTTTAAGGCTACTGACTGAGATGGTCCAGGATTTTCAGGAGGTCTCCCCTATCAAAGCTGATCTCTTATCAACCTTAAATGATTATATAACCTTTCATTTTCTGTGGAAACAAAAGCATAACCTCTTCTCCAATGCAACATATTATTTGACTTTCATTTTGTTTTTTTTTTATTTTTTTGGTTTTTTAAGACAGGGTTTCTCTGTAGCTTTGGATCCTGTCCTGGAACTAGCTCTTGTAGACCAGGCTGGCCTCAAACTCAGAGTTTGATCCACCTGCCTTTGCCTCCTGTGTGCTGGGATTAAAGGCGTGCACCACCACCTGGTCTGACTTTCATTTTGAAGACATTTTTAAAATATATAAGTTGATTTAATTTAGCAGTTTCCATAATTCAGTGTTTTTCATCAGCTATTGTTCATTCATCAGTAATCAAAAAATTTAGTCAACAAGACACCATCTAAGAGATACAAGCTCTCTGTATATTTCTCATTTTTACATGGCTTATCCTTTTTATATTATTTTATTCTCTCTTTAAAGACTTTACCTTATTATTTATGAACTATTTTTCTATGTCTGTCTATACCCATTTTCTCTTCTTTTTTGAGCCTTTGCACATTTTTCAACACACTGTAACCTGTGTGGAGGTTTTTCCATCTGGATCTGTCTTTACTGTGTATCTGCAGTGTTCTCCTTCTGCATGAGGCAAATCTTTGTTTGTTTGTTTGTTTGTTTGTTTGTTTTTTCAAGACAGGGTTTCCCTGTAGCTTTGGAGCCTGTCCTGGAAGTAGCTCTTGTAGACCAGGCTGGTCTTGAACTCAGAGATCTGCCTGCCTCTGCCTCCTGAGTGCTGGGATTAAAGGTGTGCGCCACCACTCCCCTGCAAGGCAAATCTTAAACTGCTATGTCAGCCACCTTGTGGCTCAGCTTAGTGCATGGCACCAGCAACTGGCTCCATCCTGCAGGCACCAGCCAATAGTCACATCTCTGTATGCCATCAAGCCATCGAGGGACCATGGTCACCAGGAAGCTGCATTTGACTCCATGTCCCAAACTTCTTTTTAAAGCTTTTTTGGGCCTCATGTGGACATATGTGGCTGGATATTGGGTGTCATATATAAACAGATCTTTTGGGGGGGGGCTGCCACCTCCAAATAATGATATGGAGACTTATTATTAATTATAAAAGCTCAGCCTTAGCTTAGGCTTGTTTCTAGCTAGTTCTTATTACTTAAATTAACCCATATTTTTAAATCTAATTTTTCCATTCACTTGCTACCTCTTCTCATTGCTCATCCTGCTTCCCCTTTATCTGGCTGGCGACTCCTCCTTTCTCTTTCCCAGAAGTCTCTGTTCCTAGAAGTCCCACCTAACCTCTTTCTGCCTAGTTAATGGTCATTCAGCTCTTTATTAATTTATTTATTTATTTTGGTTTTCCAAGACAGGGTTTCTCTGTACCTTGGAGCCTGTCCTGGAACTAGCTCTTGTAGACCAGGCTGGCCTCGAACTCACAGAGATCCTCCTGCCTCTGCCTCCCCAGTGCTGCGATTAAAGGCATGCGCCACCACCGCCTGGCTTCAGCTCTTTATTAAACCAGTAACAGTGACACATCTTCACACAGTGTAAAGGAATGTTCCACAACAAAGTAGGAACCTGTAAAATGTCTCAGTGGTAAAGATATTTGCCACCAAGCCTGATAACATGGTCACTGCATCTCACATGGTAGAAGGAGAGAGCCAACTAAATGTTGTCCTCTGACCTCCTATGGTACCTGTGGGCATGCGCACACACACACACACACACACACACACACACACACACACTCTAAATAATTTTTGCTGAGGCAGGGTCTCTCTATGTAGCCCTGGCTGTTTCTGGAACTCACTGTGTAGACCAGGCTGGCCTCAAACTCACAGAGATCTGCCTGCCTCTGCCTCCCAAGTTCTGGGATTAAAGGTGTGCACCACCACCACCTGGCAAATTTTGTTTTGTTTTGTTTTGTTTGAGACAGGGTTTCTCCTGTTAACAGCCGCGACTGTCCTGGAATTCACTTTGTAAACTAGGCTGACCTTGAACTCACAGAGATCAGACTGCCTCTGTTGTCCAAGCCTTGGGATTAAAGGTGTGCACCACCACTGCCAGGCCATTTTTTTAAGGAAAAGAAAAAGGCTATTCCTGCATACTATTTCCTAATACGTTGGGCAAGACAGTTCGTTTCTTGGGGATTCTATTTTGTAATGCACCCAAATAAATAATCTGTGGCTCCAGAGCTGCTAGAGGGGGTCAGGTAGGCACAAATGTACCTTCTAGTCACACAGGGAAGTGTGAGGCTCCCACTTCCCTGTTGTTCTGTTGTCCCTACATCCCAGCTCCTAGTAGGACTCCCTAGCCGAGGCTGTTGGAGGAGATGAGACATTCAACCCAAGAAGGCGGATTTTGCTAGAAGGTTCTAGATGGCCTGGGTGCAGCTGAGCTGGGAGTCTAGACTGATCCTGGGTGCCTGGGTGCTGTCCTGGCAGGGTTACCCACCTCTGACAAAGATCCTGGCAAGTTTCTTTGGCAAGCTCCTGGGACAGGAGCTGGACCCGCTCAAGAACGTGCTGGTGACAGTGGGAGCCTATGGGGCCTTGTTCACAGCCTTCCAGGCCCTGGTGGACGAAGGAGATGAGGTGAGAGGTGAAACCTAAACAGAGTGGGCTGAGTGCTAGCTAGCTCAGGGCAGTGCTGACCCCAGCTAATCTGACCGTTGAACCAGGTCATCATCATCGAACCTGCCTTTGATTGTTATGAACCCATGACTCTGATGGCTGGAGGTCGGCCTGTGTTTGTGTCCCTGAAGCCGGTAAGAGATTCTGAGTGGTTCTGGGCCAGCCAAGGCCGTTAAGGGGTTCTTGGTGGTTATGGGTTGGTCAAGGCTGGTAAGCAATGCTGGGTGGTTATGGGTGGGTTGAGGGATGAAGATATGAGATGGGCTAGATCCCGGGACTGGGACAAGGGAAGGGACTCTTCTGAGCTGAGAGGGTGTGGAAGTAGAGTCCAGAGCAGAAAGGAGAGAGATGGAGGCAGATAAATCTGGACATGAGCTGCTGTCAGGAAAGCAGCTCCTGCTGCCTCTCCCCCTCCTCTTGCAGAGCCCTGCTCCTAAGGGACAGTTGGAATCCAGCAATGACTGGCAACTGGACCCTACAGAACTGGCCAGCAAGTTCACACCTCATACCAAGGCCCTGATCCTCAACACACCCAACAACCCTCTGGGAAAGGTACCTGGGGTCCATCCAGAGACCTCCACAAGCTGAGTTTCCCTCCTTGTGTGAAGTGGGAGGGCTGTATGCCTTGAATTCTGAGGACCCAACCCTCCCAGAGGTGTGAAGGCCTAGGTGCGTGGGTTTAGCGCTTCACCACTTCCTGGTGGCTTTGGAACAGTGGCTTTACCTCTCTGCCCAGTGGGATCCAGAGATAACCAATCCCACAGGGCCAGTATTGCTGAGCTGGTCAAAGGGATGATCCAGAGAAGCCCTAGGACCTAGTATGGTCTCTCACTCTACCTCTGAGCAGGCTCTGCACTTGGGGACAGTCCCAGTTGCACACCTGTGACCTTGGATCCCGCAGGTGTTCTCTAAGAAGGAGCTGGAGCTGGTGGCTGACCTGTGCCAGCAGCATGATGTCCTGTGCATCTCTGACGAGGTCTACCAGTGGCTGGTCTATGATGGGCACCAGCATGCCAGCATCGGTGAGCCGGGCCTGCCACAGCTTCTCCTGGACACTTGGGCAGGGCTTGAGCCCACTGGGAGCAGCCTAGGCCTGGTGATCAGGACCCAGGGCTGTGGACCTGTGCACTGCTGTGACCATGGGCAGGGCCTTCCCCTCCCTGAGGTCTGAGGAATGCAGTGGCATCTGCTCCTGAGGCTCTCGGGAGCAGGCGATGGAATGGTTCCATTAGCAGCTTAGAGGATTTACCAGTCCCCAGTTAAGAGGTTGTGCTTGTCCCTGGGCCCCCCCCCCCATACCTTCTGCATTTCAGCATTTGCTCTTCTTGGCCTCGGACAGCCAGCCTCCCTGGCATGTGGGAACGGACCCTGACCATTGGCAGCGCAGGCAAAAGCTTCAGTGCCACCGGCTGGAAGGTAAGTGTGGTCCCTAGGCAGGTGACAGCAGCGGGAAGATTAAGAAAGGCTCCTGTGGCTGAGGTCCTCACTGACTGTGTCCTGTCCAGGTGGGCTGGGTCATGGGTCCAGATCGGATCCTGAAGCACCTGCGGACTGTACATCAGAACTCTATCTTCCACTGTCCCACCCAGGCCCAGGTGAGAAGGGTATGAACCTATGGTGGGGAAGGCGACAGGGACCGATCGCAGCTGACCTGTCCACATCTGCCCTGTCCAGGCTGCAGTAGCCCAGTGCTTTGAACGGGAGCAGCAACACTTTGGACAACCCAGCAGTTACTTCTTGCAGCTCCCACAGGCCATGAAGCTAAACAGAGACCACATGATCCGCAGCCTGCAGTCCGTGGGCCTCAAGCCCTGGATCCCCCAGGGCAGCTACTTCCTCATTGCAGACATCTCGGACTTCAGTGAGTGGCACTGGCCATGTCACCCAGGATCTGGGGAGATATCAAAGTTGGCCAGGACTTAGCAGGACCTCTTCTGTTGCCCCAGAGAGCAAGATGCCCGACCTGCCTGGTGCTGAGGATGAGCCCTACGACAGGCGCTTTGCCAAGTGGATGATCAAAAACAAGGTAGGCTGGGGCTCTTGGGGGTCGGCAGGTGTCAGACCTGTGCATGACTCCTGCTCCAGGGCTCACTGCGCAGTCTCTTTTTCACCTGCACAAGGCAGCCGTGCTGGTTCCAGGAGCTCTTGCCCTTCTCTGAGCCTGGCTGTCTCTCCTATACCTGAGAATCTAGCCCATTTGCTTTTGCCTGCTCAGACCACTGCGGTTCAAACTTAGTTCTTCCTCAGCTCTGCCTTGGCATGCTGCACAGTCTCTCCTCTATTCTCTCTCTGCACCCCGGGAGGAACCTAGTTTAATGCCCTGGGGTCTCCCTCCTGGCCATTACATCAGGTGGAGGGGACACACTGAGCCCTTACTCCTTGTCCCCCCCACCCCGTCCCCTCATGCCCCCAGCCCCCAGCCCCCCCAGCCCCCGCCCTGCTGAGGTCTTGGGTCTCAAGGCTGTATGCAGACATGGGCTTCCTCCTCCCCAGGGCCTGGTGGCCATCCCTGTCTCCATCTTCTTCAGTCAACCTCACCAGAAGGACTTTGACCACTACATTCGCTTCTGTTTTGTGAAGGTGACAAAAGGTTGGGAGACCCTCGATGGGGCTGGCTAGCCACCGGGTAGGGCGAGAGAAGGCTCAGTGTGTGTCTTGCAGGATGAGGCCACACTCCAGGCCATGGACGAGAGGCTGCAGAAGTGGAAAAAGGAGCTCTAGCCCTGAGGCTCCTCAGCTGTGCCCTGTCACAGGGATGGCCCTGGAGGGCCCAGCTCTGTGACTGGATACTCTTCCAGGAAAGAGGCCACTGATTTGGGGGTTTCAGCAATCTTTTCTCACAGTATCTGGACTGCTGTCTTGGATTGGGTCATATTCTACTCCTCTGTAGGTTTTAAGGTCATGGTTATTTCTGGCCTCCCTGCCTGGGACAGAAAAGGATGGAATATCAGGTTGGAGCCCCAGCCTTCACTTAGCCCTGCCCAGGGGCTCTCCACCTCTTCTCATGTGACCGCAAGATATTGCTTCTGGCTTGATTGTTTTTGTTCCTAATAAAGTTGTTAAGTTATTAGAGCCCTCAAGGCAGCCTCTCTCTTCCTCTGGACTGCCTGCTAAACAGCTTGGGAGGGACCCCAGAGAGCCTCACACCCCACACCTTCCCGCGTGGAGACAGAGAGGAGAGAGTGTGAACACTGGGAACTTGGAACTCATCTGAAGTCCCAGGGCTTGTACATGGCAACACAGACTTCCCAGACCCAGGCTATCTGCTATGCTTCTCACTCGTGGAGGGTGCACACTGAAGGCTTAAGGTCTTTGTGTGTATGGATAGGGATGGGGTCTTGGAGACATCTTCACAGGGATTCAAGAACTGCCTGGTGTGTGCACAGAGGTAGGAGGGGCATCTGAGAGCAGCCCCACTGGTTCAGGCTTCCCTGCAACTCCAACAGCCTGCTAAGGAGGCAGAGTGGGGGAGCCATCATGACTAGTGAGTGCTTGGCCAAAAGTGGACGTGAGGTTTGTTTTGGGCAGGGGTTTTAGACAGGCCTGAAACTCAATATGTAGACCAAGCTGCCTCATGCTTGTCAACCTCCTGCCTCTGCTTCCAGAGTACTGAGATTATGGCACGTTCCACACCTGGCATAGAAGTGGGATTTGATCCCCAGCAGGATGTCTCACTAAAGCCACTGTAGTCTTAAATCCCCACAGAAGGCCATGCTAGGAACCTGGTCGTTGGCAGAGCCACCTCAGGAGTTTCACTCACAGCCTTTCTTGAACCTAGAGAAATGCTGGGGACATAAGGTTTAAGAACTTCAAAAAATGTTTTCTCCTGAAACAGAATTCCTAAAACATGAAGTTTTGTGATAGATAGGAGTGGTTTTGGCTAATCATAAAACGCTCCTTTGGACCTAGGGTTAGCGTTAGAGCTTCGAGGTCACCCCCTCCCCTCTTCTGTCCTCAGGGAATGGGGTGGGACTGGATTTTCAGTTCAATCACAAGGCCAATGATATTTTTCTTTTTGGAGGTTGCCAGGAGAGGTCAGTGTCACACTGTAGTCATGGTTGGCTTCAAACTCATGGCAATCCTCCTGTTTCTGCCTCCTGAGTATTAGGATTATAAACCTAAGCCATCAATCCTGGCTTGATTTTGTGTTTTGCTTTGTTGGCAGTGCTAAGGACTTGAACTCATGGCTTTGCCCCCGCTATCCCACTGAGCTACATCCCCAGCCATAGCCAGTGATTGAATCAGATGTGCATAAGTAATAAACCTGTCAAAAGACACATTTAGTTAAAAGATTTAATTGGCTCTTACCTGCAGTTCTAGAATCAGATATAAGGGGGGAGGAGTTTGATGGGCCAGAAACGCATCTCAGTGGCTAAGAGCACTTGCTGCTCTAACAGAGGGCAGAGTCAGTTCCCAGTACCCACGTGTAGCAGATCACAACCACCTGTAATTCCAGCCCTGAGGGACCCAGCGCTGTCTTCTGGGCTCTGTGAGCACTGTATACACATGATTCTGGGGCTCACACCAGGGTCTCACACATTCTAGGCAAGCATTATTAACTGTCAGCTGCAGCCCAGCCAAGAGACGTCATTGGAACATACTTGGTGTCAGAGAAAACATACAGTGTCTCCTTTTCTTTCCCTTTCAAGCCACACAATACTGCTGCTGATGCAGAGGGAGGATTGTGAGCCAAATTCAACCTCAAGGGCTCAGGCTTGAAGCAGCTCTGCTGCACCACATGGCAGGATGATAAAGTCTTGCATAGGGTAAACTCAGAATTCTTAATTTCAAACACCGCAACAAAGGCCAGGCAGGATGACATACCCCATTATTTTACTCCAGAGGTGGGATAGGAAGGATCAGGAGTTCAAGGTCTGGCTCTGCTACGTTGTGAGTTCAAGGCCAACTCTGATACACGAGACTGTCTCAAAAACAAAAATCCAGGGCTGAAGAGATGGCTCAGCAGTTAAGAGCACTGGCTGCTCTTACAGAGGTCCTGAGTTCAATTCCCAGCACCCACATGGTGGTTCACAACTACCTATAATGTAATCTGGTGCCCTCTTCTGGCGTGCAGGCAGAACACTGTGTACATAATAAATAAATAAACCTTTAAAAAAAAAATCTAGCGGGGCAGTGGTGGGGCACGTCTTTAATCTAGGCACTCCAGGGAGGCAGAGGCAGGAGGAGCTCTGTGAGTTCGGGGCCAGCCTGGTCTACAAAGTAAGTTTCAGAACAACCAAGTCTGTAGCACTGTTACTCAGAGGAAACACTATCTCGAAAAAACAAAACAAAACAAAAAAAAAAGCAACAACAACAAAAAAAAAAGCTCTAGGTTGGAGAGATGGCTGTCCAATCAGGAGGACCAGAGATCAGATCCCAGCACTGACCTTACAAATTATGTGTTCACACATGCCTTTAACCCCAGCTAGGAGTGTGGTGGAGATGAGAGACTCTTGGTGACTTCTAGCCTGGGCAGAGCCATGGGCCTCAGGCTCATGTGGAATCCTGCCTCAGGTGGAAAACATACATACAGACACAGAAATATGCACACACATGAATAAACATACATACAGACACAGGAATATGCACACACATGAATAAACATACATACAGACACAGAAATATGCACACACATGAATAAACATACATACAGACACAGGAATATGCACACACATGAATAAACATACATACAGACACAGGAATATGCACACACATGAATAAACATACATACAGACACAGAAATATGCACACACATGAATAAACATACATACAGACACAGGAATATGCACACACATGAATAAACATACATACAGACACAGAAATATGCACACACATGAATAAACATACATACAGACACAGAAATATGCACACACATGAATAAACATAGAAGAGCACTCTGACCAAAGATCTCATTTCTCGCGAATCATCCAGAAAATGCCCATAACTCACAGTTAAGCCCTGCCTCGAAGTCTATAAATGGGATTCTGAAGCTGGCTGCACGACTCACACTTGGCTTGTTTGTTTTTAAATGTGATTCTGAAGCTGGCTGCATGGTTCACACTTGGCTTGTTTGTTTTTAAATGTGATTCTGAAGCTGGCTGCATGGTTCACACTTGGCTTGTTTGTTTTCGTTGTTGTTTTGTTTTGTTTGAGACAGGGTCTCACTATGTAGCTCTGGCTGTCCTGGACTCACAGAGATCCGCCTGCCTCTGCCTCTGTCTCCCGAGTGCTGGGATTAAAGGCGTGTGCCACTACCCCCAGTTTTTGGTACACATTTAGAATCCCAGCACGCAGGAGGATCTTGAGTCAAGTGGCCTGTGTAAGATACACAGTGAGCCTCTGAGTTACCCCCTCCCCACTTCAAAGAAGTGATCTGGGAGCTGGAGAGATGGCTCAGTGGTTAAGAGAACTGTCTGCCCTTCCAAAGGACCTGGGCTTAGTTCCCAGTAGACACAAGGTTACGCACAACTTCCTGTAACTTCAGTCCCAAGGGACCCAGGGGTCTCTTCTGGCCTCCTCAGACACCAGGTAAGCTTGTGGTGCACAGACATACATCCTGACAAAACACTCATAAAAACAAAATAAGCGAAGTCAAAACCCAGAGCGCATGGTGCTGCACACCTTTAATTTCAGTACTTGGGAGGATGAGGCAGGAGGATGGACATTATCTCACCAAACAAAACCAAAGCAAGCAAAACAGACAAAAAGGAAATAAAAGCCAAAAGAGAATGTTGTTTGGTTGATCATGTGTCAGTATCTTCTGACTATAACTGTGACTAAGTACCAGATCATTGTGGCTGTGCATGGTGGCACACACTTTCACTCTCTCAGCCCTTGGGAGGCAGAGACAGGTGGATCTCTGATCAGAAGCCAGCCTGGTCTACAGAGTGAGTTCCAGGTCAACTGGGGCTACACAGAGAAACCCTGTCTTGAAAAACAAAACAAAAAGTTAATACAAAACTACCAGGCAGAAAAGCTTTTTGGGGAACCGCTTTCATTATTATCTTCCCATTTTTCCCCCCTTAAACTTAAAATACTGCTTTAAAGGGGACAGGGAATGTTGCTCAGTGATAGAGTGCTTGTATGCTGGAGACCTTGGATTTGATCCCCAAGACTGCCAAAAATTAATCAGTCGTAGCACTCAGGAGGTTGATGGAAGGTGATCTCGAATTTGAGGTCAGTCCAAGCTACATAGTAAAACCCTATCTCAATTTTTTTTTTCAATTTGAAGACCCACACACAAACTAAAAAATTAAAGTGACAAAGTCTGGGCAAGGTTGAGAATGTAGGTCACAAGTGGGGCACTTGATTTAGCAGGAGTCAAGCCCTTAGTTGGATTCCCAGGAAAATGAATGAATAAATACAAAGAAAGTGCAAATGAACTAATTGAAGAACTGGATTAAACTACTCCGGAAGTAATTTCCAGTAGGGTCTCCTTACATAAAACATGGAAGCTGAATGTCGTCCTGTTACCGATTGGGAGGGCCCTAAGTGACCACACTGCTGGAAATTCATTTATCCTGGAGAGGCACCAGCACCGCGGCCCGCGCCCCTGCACCAGTGTCCGCGCTCCACCCTCCATTGACTCCTAGGCCGCGCGCCCACGCGTCTCGGGGCCTTCGATTGGGCAGCTCCGCGGAGGTGTGGCCGGAAGAGGCGGGGTTGATTGGCAAGCAAGTGGCGTTCCGGAAACATGGCGGAGCACCCGAGGAAGCGTCCGTGTGGCCCAGTAAGTGGCAGCAGGTGGGGTTCCGGGCAAGGCCGGGCCGCCGCGGCGTCTCACCGGTGTCGGTCTGGGGGCTCCCTCCTCGCCGCTCGCCTGGGGCCAGAGCTTGCGAGGTTAGCTGGCCCGGGCTACATTCCGCAGGGCGGTGGTGCTCACGCTGCCGAGCCCTTTCCTGACTTGCTTCTGATTCCTAGGGCAACGTTGTGGCCCGACCGCTCCTCCCTTGCCTCAGTTTCTTCTTTTGTCCTATGGGAATTTACTCCTGAACTTCCCGGTTGCTTACTGTGCCGAGGCTAACCCCAGGCTCTGATCACAGCGAATCCCTGTGCTCCTGCCTGGTTTGGGGAGTTCAGATGGTTAGAGGCCGGCAACGATGCTCCCTGCCGATGTGTGACGGTTTAGGCTCTCATTCTTCCGCCTGCTCTTCCAGGGTGAACACGGCCAAAGGGTTGAATGGCGAAAATGGAAGCAGCAGAGTAAGTAAGGGCTGAGCCCTCCCTTCCCCAGACCACCTAATGCCCTGCAGGCCAAGCCCTCTCTGGGTCTCTATCCAAGTGGAGCTGCCCTGGCTGAGCACAGGCTTCTTCAGTGAGAGGAAAATCTCACTATGCACGGCCCTCTTCCCCCACCAATTCTTCTCCAGAGAAGGAGGAGAAAAAGAAGTGGAAGGACCTCAAAATGATGAAAAAACTGGAGCGGCAGCGGGCCCAGGAGGAACAGGCTAAGCGCCAGGAAGAGGAGGAGGCTGCTGCCCAAAGTAGCGACCAGGGTAAGCCGCTGGGTCCTGGGGAGGACACAGATCGTGCGGCCGACCCTCACAACTAATCTGCCGCCCTCTCTCGCTCCTCTGTCGCCCTCTCCTTTGTTTTCTCCTCCTCTTTCTCTCTTTCCCTTCATTTTTCTCCCTCTCTCTTTCTCTTTTTTTTTTCCCTTTCAAGTGAGGGGCTAAAGATTAAAGCCAGAGCCTTTATTCATAGTAGGCAAGTGTTTGCTCACCAGCCTACCCTTGGCTCAGACCTGTTGAGCACGTTCTGAGTGCTTTGGTTACATTTTTAATTTAATTTCATAGTGGAAATATTAATCTTCCCATTGTATCTAATACATGCTGAAAATGGTACAGAAAATTATGAAAAAGAAAAACTGGGGGCTGGAGAGCTGGCTCAGTGGTTAAGAGCTCTTCCCAGCACCCACTTGGCAGCTCACAACTGTCTGTAAGTCCAGTTCCAATCTGATGGCAATGCACATAAAATAAAGTTAAATAAATTTTAAAAAAAGAAAGACAAACTGAGCAGGCTGTGATTGTGGCTTGTTCTGACATTATGACTAGTGGTGCGGCCGGACAGAGCTGTAGGTGCACGGTGTGACTCCCAAGAGTCCATGAGTCCTGGTTATATGCTTCGGGACAGAGCTGTGGGTATACAGTGTGACAGCCGGGAGTCCTGCTTATATGCTCCCGGACCTGGTTTTCTTTCTCAATACCTGGGACTCTGAGGCAGGAGGATAGAGAGTTAAGGGCTAGTCCAGGGCAAGTAGTGTGGCCCTGTCTAAAATAAACAAAACCGAAAGTATCCTTTTTCACTGGTGGGTGTGTGAGAGTGGTAACATTGTATCCTTGTAGAGCTCAATAGCCCAGCAGTGGAGGTGTTGATAAGTCCTCTGTTCAAGGACCCTGGAAATGATGTCTCTGTGTCACCTTGTTCAGATAAAGAAACCCAGGAGGGGCAGAATGTGGTGGCTCATCTACAGCAAGGCGACCTAGCTCATATCTCAGCTCCCCACCACTTAGCCCCTGCAGGCAGAACACTTATCCAACTTTCCTGGGTGACAGACCACACTCAGGTCAATGGAGAGGACAGTGATTTCAGGAACTTTCCGCTGTCTCCGTGCCATAGTCTGTAGATGCCCTGCCCTTCAGTGGGTGAAGTTTCATACATGCGCTCCCCTCCCCATACTAAAAGCCAAGTCTGGACCACCTGATACAGCACAATGCCATGTGAGTACTTGTTACTATATATTAATAACCAGGAAAAACCTCTTTATGTGTTCAACGCAGCTAAAAGGGCATTGTTTTGTTTTGTAAGTATTTTTAGATGATTTCAACATTATACCTTATATATGTGTTTCCCTCACTAGGAAGGCTGATAGGGGAAGATCATGGCTTGAGAGTAGCCGGGTTCTATAGGAGGACTGGCCCATCCCAAAAGAAAAAAACAACAACCACACAGTCAGTCTTGTTTGGCTTTGAGACTGCCAGCTCACAAATAACAACACGAGACTTTTTTTAAAAAGGTTTATTTATTAATTATGTATAGAGCATCTGCCTACATGTATCCCTGAAGGCCAGAAGAGGGCACCAGATCTCATTACAGACAGTTGTGAGCAACCATGTGGTAGCTGGGAGTTGAACTCAGGACCTCTGGAAGAACAGTCAGTGCTCTTAACCCCTGAGCCATCTCTCCAGCCCCGAGACTTCTTATTAATTATGAAAGCTCGGCCTTGTTAGACATGTCCCTAACTAGCTATTATACCTTAAATTAACCTGCTTCTATTAATCTACTTTCTTCCACATGGCATTTTTATCTCTCCTCCATTCTGGATAGCCGACTTGGTCTGTGGCTCATAGGCATCTCCTGAGAGTCCAGATTCATTGCCTCTTACTCACCCCCCCCCCAATCCCGCCTAGCCTTTCCTGCCCAACTATTAGCCAGTCAGCTCTTTTTTAAACCAATCAGAAGGTGCCTTGGCAAAGACACATCTTCATAGTGTACAAAAAGATTAGCCTACAACAAGTCGGTGATTTACATATGTTCTGTATGCATGTGCACAAATATGTGTATATATTTGTTTCCAGTCTGGGTTGATTGAATCCATAGGTGTGGAACCTACAGGTAGAGGACAGACTTGATGCTTCCTGGAGCTTATATCAGATGCTTATTATATTTTTGCCGTCTTTTAAAGATTTATTCATTTTACGTATATGGGTGTTTTGTCTGCATGTACTTCTGAAAACAAGAGGGCATCGGATCTCTTGGGACTGTAGTTACAGACAGTTGTGAACCACCATGTTAGTGTTGGGAATCGATCTTAGGGCCTGTGTAAGAACAGCCAGATTTTAATGTGTCTTATCTACATCTGATAGCTGGTAAACTGAGGTATCTTAGAGCTGAGCCAGGATCTGGACATAGGCCAGTGCTGCTGACCAATGCTTGACCTTGCCCTCTGGGCTGCCTTATTCTGGGAAGTCTTGGAGACTTTGGTCCCGTTCTTCCTGAAGAGACTGAAACTCCTCCCATTTAGACAGTTCTCTTACTCTGAGCCATGGGGACAGAGCAAGGGAGGGAGGTCCACAGCCTGTCAGGCTGACCAGGTGCATCCCTTGCCCCTGCTAGGACGGCCTTACACTCTGAGTGTGGCCCTGCCAGGCTCCATCCTGGACAACGCCCAGTCCCCGGAGCTTCGCACCTACCTGGCTGGCCAGATTGCCAGAGCCTGCACCATCTTCTGTGTGGACGAGATTGTGGTGTTTGATGAAGAGGGACAAGATACCAAGTGAGAGTCTTCACAGGGAGGGGAGGGCCACCAGGCTTGGCTGTGACTTTGTTCTGTCCCTTGTCACCTGCCTGACTCTTTCAAAGTACCCTGCCCACATTGTAATCCTTATTTTGTAGAGGCACTGGTGGGAGGAGCTCTCAGAGGCAAGGATGCTCACACTGGGTGGGAGGGGCTTTCAGAGGCAAGGATGCTCACACTGGGTGGGAGGGGCTTTCAGAGGCAAGGATGCTCACACTGGGTGGGAGGAGCTCTCAGAGGCAAGGATGCTCACACTGGGTGGGAGGAGCTCTCAGAGGCAAGGATGCTCACACTGGGTGGGAGGAGCTCTCAGAGGCAGGGATGCTCACACTGGGTGGGAGGAGCTCTCAGAGGCAAGGATGCTCACACTGGGTGAGAGGGGCTCTCAGAGGCAAGGATGCTCACACTGGGTGGGAGGAGTTCTCAGAGGCAGCTACAGTTGCATCTTTTTTCTCTCTCAGTGCTGGAGATTGACCTCCAGGATTTGACCATTTTCTATCACTGAAGCTGCATACCAGTCAGTTCTAAGACCTCATTTTGTGCCTGTTTAATATTTATTTATGGTGCTTGTATGCATACACTAGTGTGGTTGTGGAGATCAAATGACAATTTAGGCCAGGTGGTGGTGGTGCACGCCTTTAACCCCAGCAGAGGCAGGTGGGTCTCTGAGTTGGAGGGCAGCCAGGACTACACGGAGAAACCCTGTCTTGGAAGACAACTTGTGGGGTCGGGTCACCATCTTTCCTCATGAGGATTCTGGACATGGAACTTACTGTTCGCAGGACTGGGAGCAAGAGCCCTCAACTGGATAGGCTGCCTCTCCAGCCCAGCACTTGCATCCTAAGCCCTGCCTTTATCTTTCCAGGACTGTGGAAGGGGAATTCAGGGGAGTTGGCAAGAAGGGGCAGGCATGTGTACAGCTGGCCCGCATCCTGCAGTACCTGGAGTGTCCACAGTAAGTGTGAGGTGAGGGTCGTGTCCCTTTGGATGTAGTGGGGAAGCAGCTCCCCAGGAAGGTCCTGACAACTGCATCCTTCTCCAGGTACCTGAGAAAGGCGTTCTTCCCCAAACACCAGGATCTGCAGTTTGCAGGTATGGCTGGTGTGCCTGGTTCATTTCTTACGGCTCATCTTTAGGCACTGAGACATCCTCTAGCTCCACTTCCCGAAGTGGGAGAACAGGCCTGAGAGTGGGGCCTGGACCTGACATCAACCCCCTCCTGTTCCCTGCTCAGGGATCCTCAACCCCTTGGACAGCCCTCACCACATGCGGCAGGACGAGGAATCGGAGTTCCGAGAAGGTGTCGTGGTGGACCGGCCCACCAAGGCCGGCCACGGCTCTCTGGTCAACTGTGGGATGAAGAAGGTAGGAATGGAGGTGGACATATGAATAGGGAGACCTGGGTTCTAGCCTGCTGTGAAACACTAGTTATTGCTAACTGGACAAGAGAAGTACCCAAAGTAGAAGTACCCAAGAGATGAACCCAGAGAAGCTGGAGTGTTGGCTCAGCAGTTAAGAACACTGGCTGCTCCTGCAGAGGACCACATGGTGCCTCACAAACCAGCTGTTCCAGGGGCTCTGATGCCCTCTTCTGGCCTCCATGGGCCCCAGGCGTGAACATGATGCACAAACAAACATGCAGGCAAAATACCCATGAAATAAAAATGACAGAGAGAAGCCAGGAACAAACTCAGTGTTGTCGGGGTGGTTTGTTTATTATTTACTTTGTTGCTGAGATTTAATTGTGCTCTATAATTGAAGTACATTCTCAGCTTTGCTGGTTTTGGGGTTAGGTGATTTTTTAAAATTTTTCCCTTTTAGTGTATGTGGGTGTGAATATGTGGGTAAGCGTGCACGTGCCAAGGAGGAACTGTGGGGATTGACCTCCAGTCATCAGGCTTGGGATGGAGTGTGAGCCATCTTGCAGATCCGGTAGCTCATTTATAGTCTGCTATTCCACAGATGAGAAAACTGAGCTCATAGGAGTTAACTGACCTCCTCAGATTCCTACAGCTCATAAGTGGCAAAGCCACCACATGGAAGAAACCTATGACTTCTTTTTGTAGACACTGATGCCATGTCCTAAGCCCCAGGCTTCTATTTCTGACCAGTGCCCTGTGATAATTATTCTGCATATATGGTCCCTCTTAGCAGGCCTCACTCAGTGCCAGAAGCAGGGTGGCAGGTTGGCCTGGCACCAAACCCCTCCGCTGGGTCTCTGAGAACACTGGCCCCTTTCGAGGTGTGGCAACTCATTTCCTCTGGCTCCTCTGCAGGAGGTGAAGATTGACAAGAAACTGGAGCCTGGACTTCGGGTGACCGTGCGACTGAACCAAAAGCAGCTCTCGGGTATCTGGAAGCTTCCTCGGCCCTTAACAGTTGCCTGGCTCAGAGCCTCCTCCTGCCTCCCTGTGCCTTGGTGTTCATAGCCTGTTCTGTTCCTCAGAATGCAAGACATACAAGGGAACAGTCGTGTCTTCACAGGATCCCCGCACCAAAGCTGGTCTCTACTGGGGCTACAATGTCCGCCTGGCCTCCTGTCTCAGTAAGGACAGAAGCTCCTTCCCTGAATGTCCCGCTGTCCTAGGTGATATGTTTAGGTGGTGCCATCTCTGGTCTCATCTCCGGTGCTCTGGTCTCCCTGAACATCTGTCTGGAATGCTAAGAACATATGAAAGCAGGATGTGATTGGTTCCCAGCCTCCCTCCTAGCACCAGGCCAATGCAGGAATCTCAGTGTAAACCTGAGACCTTGTCGCAAACACCAGACCAAGAAAGCCCTCTGAAGCAAGTGTCAGGCCGCTGAACATTGTCTGGGGTTTGGGAGCTCTTCCTGCCCACCCTGTGCTCCCCAGCCAGGCTTCAACTCCACCATTCCCTGCCCTCAGCTTGCCAAGAGCAGTAGATGACCTCCTTAACTGAGCTCTCTCCACCTGACCTTGTGATGTGCTAGACACACAGCCAAGAGCAAGACCCCACTAAGCTGGCCCCACCCCCAGGTGCTGTGTTTGCTGAGGCTCCCTTCCAGGATGGGTATGATTTGACCATTGGGACATCAGAACGTGGCTCCAACGTGGCCTCTGCCCAGCTGCCCAGCTTCAGGTGGGTGCTGCTTAGGGCAGGGACTGGGCCCTACTCTACATGGGGTTGGGGACCGATGGAGCCTTGAAATCAGTGACTTCCTTTCTCTGGGTACCAGGCATGCTCTTGTGGTGTTCGGGGGCCTCCAAGGGCTGGAAGCTGGAGTGGATGCTGACCCCAACCTGGAAGTGTCTGAACCCAGTGTCCTCTTCGACTTTTATGTCAACACATGCCCCAGCCAGGGCAGCCGTACCATCCGCACTGAGGTGAGCCACAGCCACAGGTACCCAGTTCTCTTGGTAACCCTCCCTAGGTATCTTTTCAGAAGATTTATTTATGTATTTTATATATGGATGTTTTGTCTGCATGTACTTCTGCACATTAGAAGAGGGCATCAGATCCCATGAGACTACAGGTATAGACAGTTGTGAGCCACAATATGGTTGCTGGGAATTGAATTCAGGACCTCTGGAAAAGTAGCCAGTGCTCTTAACCACTGAGCCATCTCCCCAGCCTCAGCCTAAATACCTTTTCTGAAGATGAGGCCCTTACCACAGCAAACTATTGGCAGGGACAAGAGCCATAGGGTTGCAAGTCCTGGGCCTGTAGTAGTCTTATGTTCCCAGTTTGAGGGGCCCAGGTAACCTGCCTGTGCCCATTCAGGGCCTCTGTTTCCTTGGCGGTATCTCAGGTCCCTCCAGATGTCAACATTTCTGTGCTGGGGAAAAATGTCCTACAAGACCAGGGCATCCATGGGATTTGTGCAACCATCCCTGAGGCCAGCATGGAATGCTGTCCCTATGGGTTACTATGGGGCGGGGCAGCGGCTGTTTCTCCATCAGTCTCCGGTGGTGACAACCCCTCTGCCTGTTCCCAAGGCCCCGCCCATCCTCTTATCCTTCCTGGGTCTTGGGCAGCTGTGAAGACAAGGAAGAGCTGGACAGCCAACTTCTTTTCTTCCAGGAAGCCATACTCATCTCCCTGGCTGCCCTGCAACCTGGTCTCACCCAGGCAGGTTCCCAGACCACCTGACAGCTTTGTGGATCCAGAATGTAGAAGCAGCAGGAAATGGAGGATCACCAGGAACAAACATGCTCAAGACTTGTCTACAAAAAATAACCACCTTTAATATGAGCCAGCCCAGTCTCCCTCACTTGCTGCCAGCAGTGATGGCCTTGAGGTTCCCAGCTCGAGCCAGGATATTGGGCACGAAGAGCAGTCCCGAAGCCCGCTCAATGCTCTCGATGGGCACCAGGAATCGCTCCAAAGGGATGGTTTCGTCCACAGGGGCATTGGGCATCACATAAGAACGTAGCTCAATCTGCCCACCCGTGGCCTCCAGGATGAGCACCTTGAAGAAGTGTGTGGGCACTGCCACGTGGTTCTTCCCAATAACCTGGTACTTTACATAGGACTTCCCATCAGCCTCTGTCCTGTGGAAAGACCCAGGCACATGTGGCCAGGAGGCATGGTTGGACACAAGGCCACCCTTCCAGGAAGCCCTCCCTGACTTAACTTACAAGAAATTTATGTGCCATGCCTGGTTGTCTCTTTGGGTCTAGGAACTCCATAAGGTGGGGACCAATGCTTAACCCTAGGCTTTTCTGCCATTACTGCTTCAGACAGAATGGGTGGCAATAAATGCTGCTAGAGGAATAGGCTCTCTAGATCTTGAATTCACCCATGCGGACATTGTGACTACTACCTGTCTCCACAGGCAGGACACCAAGCAAGCGAGGTATGAGGGCCGTGACAGTGGGATAGCCCCAGCTCAGGGCCTGGTACTCAGCAGCTGCCTTGCCCAGCCTGTGCCGATCACGATGTTTTCTCATGTTCGGAGGAGCTTAGCTCGTCGGTCTGGCAGGACTGACCATGGGAAGGAATGCCTCAAGCACCGGAAAGGCAAAAGGGAGACCCTGGTTCAGCAACGTGGGTTAGAGAAGTGCCGCGGTGTGTCAAAAGACGGTGGCGAAGGCAGATTTGGGGCCTAGCAACTGTGGGCACAGGACCATTCAAAGCCACACAAAGGTCTCTGGCTACCATGAAACAGAAAGCCCAGGGTTGGAGAGTAAGTGTAGGAGGCCCTGTCAGCCACAGGCTTACCTGGGCAGGAAAAGAGGCCCCGTGCAGACATAGACGTTTTGGTAAGTGCGAGTCAAGCTGCGGCTGTACTTCTCCAGGTTGTTCCAGGCATTCTGGTTGAGGTGCGGCACCTGGTGGAAGCAGCAAGGCTCAGGACCATACCTGGGACCTTCTTCCTTTAGGAATGCCCTGGGTCCTAAGGAGGTGGCCAAGCAAGTGGAGGACAAAGGCTGCAAGGGGTCGCTCCGTGAGGCTCTGTGACTACAGAGGTTGAGTGTCATAGAGCTGACCACTGCTAGCCACACCATCCTTTCCTAGGCTCTAAGAACACAGGAAAGCGGGATTAATCATTTAGAGATCCCCTAGGCCCCTTGAGCCTGCCAGGCCTCAGAACAAGCGCTGGGGGGGGGGGTCGGCCCAATGCCCCATGTCCATCCTGGATGGATGTCCCAGGAACCTAGTTCACATATCAAGATCCTACTGGGAGCAGGTGCAGTGTTAACAGTGTGTTCAGCGTGATGTGACTGGTGCCAACAGCCCGACTTCGTGCCAGCTGTTTTCCTGGCAGCTGCTGCAGGCCAAATGGTACGGAGTAGGCAACCTCCTGGGTTCCCTCGGGAAGTACACCGGGTTATCTTACTGGCATTGCTGCAGCCAGTTTCCCACAGGAGGCTGAAGAGAGGGATGCTTCCAATAAGTACTTTGTGTAAATTCAAACCCCGTCTGACTATAGGGTTCTTCCCTCCCGCAACGGTGCACGCATAAAGTCAGAACTAGGCGTTGAAGTCAGGAAGGTGACCAGGGACCACGTCTACCTGCGGGGCCACGTTGCTCAGGTAGAAGGTGTCGTTCATCGCCCGCTGGCTCCAGCGATGGTTGGCGGCGGCGGCCAAGTGGCCGCGGTCAAAGCCGCTGCCGCGGTAGTCCGCATTGGTGGCACGGTGGTACGCATGGACAGAGTCGTCCTCTCGGAAGTCGCAGGCGCTGCGGTTGCCGTCGCCGCGGAGCCGCTCAGGCCGCAGCTGCTCTAACACCCAGAGCGCACCGCGCGTGCGCGGGTCGTAGCTCAGTACATAGGACTCGCGGCTCCGGAGCTGCGCCACACCGGGCAGCCCGTACTTGGCCAGCTCCCCGGTGCCGCCCGCCGGCCCCCCCGGCAGCGCGGGCAGCTCGGCCGCGACCACGGGCAACACTGGCACCCGGCCCAGCAGCCCCGGCGCTCCCCCCGCCCGTCGCCGCCAGTGCTCTGCCGCGGCGCCCAGTCCTGCGCCTAGCGCAAGGGTCAGGCCAACCCGCAGCGCACGCATGGCTTACAGGAGGGCGAGCGGGGTTTATGTGCCAGGCGCAGGAGCCTTGGACAAACCCGTGCGAGCGTCCTCAAGTCTTTCCTCTGCCCTTTTGGGACACGGCCTGGGCGTGACACCGCCTTACCCGCTTGCCATTGGTCGCTGCCAAGTGTGGCTCCGCCTCGCCTTGTGCGCCTCCGGAAACCTGGCCTCCTGCAAGGCCTGTAGCGCCTCCCTAGGGGCCGCATATTTAACCTTTACACAGGCCTGGGAAATCTAGTTGCTTGAACAGAACGCAAGCCCAGGTCTGTCAGACCCCTCCTGTCCACCCATATTGAGCCACCAAATGAGCCAAAGATTCCTCTAGAATGACCGGCAAAAGGACGCAAGTGCAGGCTGTAGCTGCTGACAGCAGCCCGGGGCTGAAGCTTGCTAGTAAGGGTATAGAAAGTGGCTTGAAAAGCCTACGCTAGAGTCATGGGTCATTCGTTTCAACCTTTTTTTCCTTCAATGGGCAAAGACAGTCTTCAACTAGGTCAGCTGGACATAAACACTGGCCTGACAATCCTACCGAAAGCAATCTACAGATTCAACGCAATGCCCATCAAAATCCCAACAAAATTCTTCAAAGACCTTGAAATAACAGTACTCAACTTCATTTGGAAAAGCAAAAAACCCAGGATAGCCAAAACAATCCTGGGCAACCAAAGAACTTCTGGAGGCATCACAATCCCTGACTTCAAACTATACTATAGAGCTATAGTACTGAAAACAGCCTGGTACTGGCATAAGAACAGA
>PVIU01026560.1:0-21777 GCA_004026605.1 Ondatra zibethicus | reverse complement strand
ATATATATATTCATGAAAGATAAAGTGTAAGATAAATAAGATCTTTACAGAAAAAAATGAAACATAGGAAATTAAAAACTTCAATTAATTAATCAGTGGTCTTTCATAGTTCCTGCTTCATGAAAGAGTCTGCCAGACATTCTGCAGGATACCGCAGAAAGTGACTGACAAACTGCCAATATAGGCAGAACTTTTTTTGAAAGTTCCTGCTTCATGGGAAAGTCTGCTGGATACTATGTGCCAGTAGGCTGAAGATGGATGCCCCAAAATTACAGAAGAACTCTGGGTGACTTTTCAGGCAGCAAGATGTCTCTGTCATTTCTAGAGTTTTGGAAGTTGCTTACAATGCACTTCCTGTTTACTTAGGTAATATTATATCCTTCTGGGGTCTTTGATGGAGTTGACGAAAATATACTTATGGTTATAGTTTTCCTTAGTTATGATGAAAGATAAAGTAGATATAAATATTGTAACCAATTCTTGCTTGATAACTGTTTTGTTATATGTAATTTTACTATGTTAAACCTTCCTTTTTATTTAAACAGAAAAGGGGAGGTGAGGTGCAATTCTCCTCTGTATGCTATGAATGCCATTGATTAATAATAATACAAAAATTATTTTGAGCCTATGACAGGGCAGAACAGAACTAGGTGGGAAAAGCTAGGTGGCTGAGAGAAAGAGGGTGGAGTAAGAGACACCATGTAGCCCTGCCAGAAACACACACCAGACAGAAATTTACCCAGTATGCCAGGAGATACACAGATTAATAGAAATGGGTTAAATTAAGATGTAAGAGTTAGCCAATAAGTAGCTAGAGCTAATGGGCTAAACAATGATTTAATTAATAGAGTTTCTGTGTGGTTACTTTGGGGCTGAGGAGCCAGGAACAAACATGCAGTCTCCCACAACAAATCAGAGTCTAATAGATTGAAATAATTCTTGAAATGTTATTTTCTTTAAAACATTCCTATTCCTTGTTTCCTTCCCCCCTCCTGTAGTAGTCTTCTTTACTATCCCCAGCTAAAGACTCTCCTCCTGATTTTCCCACCACCCTTTATAGCACCTGTGCTTTCTAGACATCCTCTATGAACTCTATCAATTTTTCTAACTTCTATTGAATTTGGTATTTCAGTTTATGTATTCCTATCTGAAGATTTAAAGAACAATAAACAAGTAAGTGGGAGCATGTGGCATTTTTCTCTCTGGCTCTGGGTTGCCTCATTCAGTATAATATGTTACATTTCTATCCATTTATCTGCAAATTCATGTTCTTATTTTTCTTTACTACTGTATAGAATACCATCACGTATATGTATTACATTTTCATTATCCATTCATCAGTTGAAGACACTTAGGTTATTTCTCTTCTCTAGATATTGTGAACAGAGTGATAATCAACATGGCTAAAAAACTGACATATTTCAGGAGAAATTACAGAAGTGTGAACAGAAAAATCTTTAAGAGTTAGAGGATAATTTTGCTACATCTGAGATGGTGTCTTCTGGATATGATAAAGAAGGTACATCACAAAATCTCAGCAACTAGTTTGCATGAACAAGTTCTGCATAACGACAGCTTTGGATGCTATTCAAAATGTATGGGGGTATTTCTCAAGCCTCTGTTATTAGATGGGAAGCTATTAGCAATCAGCAGCTGTTGAAATAGGGGAAGTTTCGTAGGTGGTCTGCCCAAAATGCATACAAAGGGGCAACTGTAAGTTGACTCAGTGGGAATTTATATATATGAAATGCTATGCCATTATTTATTAAACAGATTTTCATTTCTTCCCTTTTAGTTAATTGATAATGGCTAAGTTGATCACTCTAATAAAGTTCTTATCTCTAAAATGGTTGTTTAAATACCTACTTTATCAGATTTATGTAGGTCATATATAACCCACACTAGTGTGAATAGACACGATTTCTCCACTAGTCCCTCCCATGTTTAACTCTAAGCTGTACACCTAATCATCCACTGAGACTGAAGAATCAATTGAGTTTTGTATTCTTGTGTATATTCCGATGTTCTGGAAGATGCACTTACAGCATGCCATAGTAAGAATCAGTGACGAAAAATTAAAACATATAACAAAACAGAAAATCATTCCAGGGCTCAAGGAGGAACTGAAAGCAGTCTATTATTTCAAGATTCAAATGCGCATTTGACTTCTGAGAAATCTTAGAGGTAATGCACACATAATGCTTAGATTGACAACGTAAATAAATTACAGCTGAGTCATTTTATTTTAGGAAAGAATAATAATAATAATAATTCATTTCTTATATCATTCGTATGATATCACTAATTTTATGGCATGCGTAAAATTTTAATAAATTCATGCACAATCTTTCATGTGCTGTAATGGGAGAGATCTGGTAAATTTAGCCCACTAGAAAGTTTTTTTTTTCTGAGTTTTAAGCTTTCTTTCTTTATTTGGATTCTGCTTTTGCAAATATTTCCCCAATTTATAGAATTTCTGCTCTTTCTATCTCTGTGTCTTTTACTGTAATAATTTTTCTTGATAGTGTTGATTTGCTCTTGAGTTAATTTCAATTTAGCAACTCTTTGTTTCATGATTGGAGACTTTGATTTTGTATCTATCCAAATCAAGGCCACCTGGAATTTGCCTTCACCTTTCTGTTTTATTATTTCACAGTCTATATTTATGTCTGTCATTGATTTTGAGCATTTAATTTTTCTTGAAGATTTTCAAAAGACATGGCTTAGCCTTTAACAATTTAACCACTCTATGGAGATATTTGAAATTTTTATCTTGAATGGAAATTGGTAAGTAAATTTTTTCATTGATTGGATATACAAGTAAACACTTGTAGTAGTAAATTACAATTGTTTCTCATCTAAACTTCCCTTTCTCCTTATCTCTACTTCTAATGAATATACTACATGTTGTGTATCAGGACTTTATTTTACCTCCATTGTCCCTTTAAAGGTTCCTCAGTAAATACACTAATATTTTTATATTATCTTACATTCCAGCACAGGAATTTGAGGGATAAACCCCTCAAATACAACACCTTCTGCCTTATTTATTTTCCTTATTTTTGTCATTCCAGACCAGACAAGAAGCAATGTAAAGGAGGAAGGGCTTATTATGTAATGTAATTCAAGAGGCAATCATTCAAGTAATGCAATCATTTATGGAGGGGAAGTCATGATGACAGGGGAATGAGGAAGCAAATGAAAGTTAGAAAAAATAGAAATATATTTTATGATCCTCAGTTATCAAGTAATTATTACTCAGTTAATTGATGAAGACTGAGATATCTCTCAAAGGATATTGCAGTTCAATCATTTTGAAATTTGTAGGATAGTGTGACACTTTTAAAGAGGATGTGAGCCTCTGTATCCTTCAGTCCAGTGTAGCTACATGAAGACCTAGAGAAGGTAGACATGTTCCCATGACCCTAACAGGTACAATTTGGTTGGTAAATTGATCCCTCAACTTCATTATTTAAAAACAAAATTGGCTATTTACCTCATATAATGTGATACAAAGGTGTAATATTTTATCATTCTAAATATTACTTACCATAACTTAAGTGCACCTTTCTGAAAGAAATGAATCAAATAAAGGTCTGGCCTTCACAACTGAACAAGAAAGAATTTGTCAGACAGAAAGAACATACAAAGCAAAAGATCATTACACATTAAAAATGATCCTGCCCTCCATATTAGCCAAACCTTTGGGATAGCTTGAGAAAAGGTGACTACAGGGTCAGAAAAATCAGGAGAGTTTGAAGTTTCTAGCTGCAGTCATCAGACCACACTGATGAAGACGTCCATTTAGGATTGTTGTGAGGGATATAATACTCATAGTCAAAAGGTTTATTCCAAAGCTGGAAGAATCAGAATGTTCTGACATTATATTTTTTTATGTGAAAAAGGATTTGAATCAAGTTTATTTAAACTACTTGACTCTAATCAATTTCAAACAATTTTATTATTGAAGATTTGAATATCTGACCTCATAAAGTAGCATTAAAGATTAATTTTGGTAATGTCTAGGAAATTTGGAAGGATTGAAACTTTTAGAATGCAATAAACGATGTTATATAAAAGTTAAATGCATAATTTCCTGTAGCTGTATATAATTAATATAACATATTTCTAAAATGAATACTGCTCTATCATACATTTAATTATACTATGTTCACTATAAAATAAAATGAAATTTAACAAAATTATGTGATTATAAATCTACCTCCTAAGTACAAAAACTAGATAACAGTAGATGAGAGATAATCCTTTCTATATATAAATATATAAAATCAAATATTATTTGATTTTAGTAAAATAATTGAACATAAACATATAAAACTACAATGATAATATTTATTGCATCAGTATATTCATCTATATTTATCTCTATGCTACTAATATCTCATTAAAATTATATATAAATTAATTGACATTGATGAAGTTAATTTTATAGTACATTGACAAGACATTATTAATATTCAGATGACTCATGGATTCAAACATTGTTCCTACATCCACTTCTTGGGGATATAGACAAAGCATGTTGTAAGTCAGAATGACCAGTTTGTATGAAATAGATCTAATGGAGAGAGACAGCTTTGACTCCAGTAGAAAATTTGATAAGCACCTTAGTATAATGGCTCTTTTTACCTTGCTTCTATCGATTTTTTCTGAGAAATTCATTGCAAGATTAAAATTTAAAACTTTCCAGATCTTGGGGGAAGAATTTCATCAATTGCTTCTGTTTTAATATTAGCACATACAAATAGAATGTGTGCATCTCTCAAATATTAAATATCAATGCAATGTATAGTTATTCTGAAGTCATTCATTTTAAATAGGATGTTAGGTCTTGAACCTCCTTCCAATTTAACTTTGCTACTAGATTCCTGATGGAATTTCTTTTTCAAGCAGTGGCTGTGCATGCAGATTTCACTGCAGTTACATTTTGGCTTCACACTGCATGCATTACTAAATCTTGACTCATATTCAGTTAGAAATCAACATTTGCATGATGTTTTTTTTTGCTTTAGTTAAGTATGCATTTCTTATATGTTTTATGAGTGTATATGTGACTATACATTGCAAAGAGAATCTTATTTTCTGTAAAATATATTTCAGAAAAATTAATATTATAAGATTATTATAAGCGGATGAAATGTAGTGTCTTGCTCTACAATAACATAGTAAATATGTACTGGAGAGGTTTTTATTGTTATTTTTTATATTTTGAGATTACAAATATATTATTTCTCTATTTCCTTTCCTCTCTATACAACCTCCCATATAACCTCTTTTGTTTTCTTTCAAATTTGTGGCCTCTATTTTAGTTGTTATATAAATATATGTGATTACATATGTATATATTCTATACATATATAGAATATATATTCTAATTACATTAATACAACCTGATTGTTTTATATAAATTTATTCTTATGTAAATGGTTTCAGGACTGGCCATGTAGGCACTGAAAAACCAATTGATGTACTCACTTCTTCTAGGGAAGACAGTTTTTCCAAATCTCAGCACTACCTAGTTGTATATAGTTCTTTGTGTATAATTGAAGCCTCCTGGGCCTTCCCCTGTATACTTTTGCATGTCTATTTTTGTTATGTTTGCCCATCTCATGTTTAGGTGTTCATGTTGATGATATTATAAGGATATAGCTTCATAGATTCCTAAGAGACACAATCTCCAATCAACCTTTCTTTCTCTAGCCCTCACCATCTTCCAGCCTCCTTTTCTTCAATGATCCATGAGTCTTAGACAAAGGGCTTGTGCTTTCCATCAGTTGTGACAATGCTCCTCAACTCTGTCTTTTGACTGGCTATGCTCTTCTGTACTGGTCTATGTCTGCTGAAAAGAAAACTTTCCTTTATGAGAGGTGAGGACCACAGCTATCTGTGGGTAAAAGGACCAAACTTTGTAGTGTAGTTAGGGCTTATGTTGGTTTAAGAAAGGGGCAGTTGTAGGTACTCATCCAAGATGCATTAATTCAGCAATGTTTGGTAGTTGACTAGGTTTCCAGTACAAATTTAAAATCCCTGTATCATCAGGGTGTTGTGAGATGCACACTTGTCATTCAGACACTTAGGATTGAGAAGTAGTTAAATATTAAATTAAACTCTAGCCTGAGTCACTCAGTCAAACCAAGTAAGTAAATAAATTGATGAATATATAAAAAAAATCCCTCTTTCAGGTTGTAGTATTTGATACTGTAAACCCATAATTGTAGGTGTTTTGTTGTTGTTGCTGTTGTTTGTTTTTTTCTATTGCTGCCATGTTTGCTGGTAACAGGAATAAAGGAATTAGCCCCTAAACTGAGCCAAGATTTAACTAATAACTCTGAGCTGACTGAAAAAATATTATACATATATAGTTGTTGATAAGAATGGAGGATTCTTAAAATAGGAACCTTAAAAAGGTTCTTAAAATAGGAACACTCACCTTAAAGATAATGAGAAGACATTTTGGTTAATACACAAGGTCATGAGATAGAAGAAATCTCAAGTATACTATAAAGAAATAGACTCCAGATCATGAAACATTGGTCTATTGTTTAATTGAACAGTACCATGTGTGGGTCTATATAATGAAAAGATATAATGTTGGATTGGAGCCTGGCTTAGGGTTGTGCATGGATGCATACTTAAGCATATTATATTAGTTAACTTCCAATACACCACTGTCACAAATGATCAGAGCAGATAAGACACTCTATGTCATGAGGTATATAGCCCATTAGTAAAAGTCATTTGCTTAATATTAGCAATTTAGCACTTAAAATGCATTGGGCACAATTTTAATGGGATATTTCCATTTTTCATATTCCTAAGGCTCTTTCCAAAATGTACTAAAGTCTATATATTTTAGGGCCATCAGATGTGAAGTTATATCATTCTTTATGGTTAAAATTCATATCCCATGCTTTCAACATTGCCCCTTATCAGATGACATAAAATAATTGTTCTTTACATAAATTAAATCTACCCATATTTTTAGGTCATTTTTGATTAAAATTCAACAGAACTTTATTTTCCTCTCATCATTTCTTTGTAATAACAGTAGAAATTGGATTTTGAGTAAAGATATATTATCACTGAATAGTATTTCTACTGATATTATAGAAACGTTGATAATCAAACATACTTCCTTAATATTTCTTTTAGTTTTCATTTATTTTTCACAAATTATATTTATTGATTATTTGGGAATCTTAGCTCATGCTGATTGTGGTCACATCCCTGTCTTCCCTTATCTCCCCCACCATGACACCCTAAAATGTCTATTTAGTGTTGTGTACATACTCACTGTAGCACGATTAAATTCCTAGTGGCCAGGCTCCTAAGAGAGGATCAGTCTTTCTCTGCTTGCATTCATGACAATAGGCATGAAATGAGGAGAGCTGGGTTGTAGCTGGACTAGCATAGGACACGCTCTCCCGCACCCAACACACCACAGTACTGTGGACTGACAAGGGCCAGGCCAGCTTTCCTGTGTCCACAGACTTTACCATGGCTTCAGGCATCATCCCTGACCATAGAGTCCTCATGGCCTTTGGTGGTAACACATCACACACATTCTATCCTAAAGAGTCTAAGTCTTGTATAGGAAATGGCTTGGCTAGATCATAAGAGTACAGTAACTACAACAATCTAATCTTCAACCTCATCAAAGGCCTGAGAAGTGAAATAATATTACTTGAGCAGGCTGGATGTATAACCAAGCAGCTTCCAAAGTGAGCAATATATGATGGAGAAAATTAGCTACCTGAGAAATCACCCAAAGTCTCATTTGCAACATTGAAGCAACCAACTTTGGCTAAGGCCTAGCATAACTGACGGATCATTTTCAGAGACAAGAAATTTTGCAGAAACATCTTACCCTGTCTTGGCAAGATTTGACAGTCTTTTTCCTTGTGTCCTGCTTATCCATTTCCAGATACCATGTACTTTGTCAGTGGTTGAGGTATGGGCAGTTCCTTGCCTAAAAGCCAATTGTGCCAAGAAGAAAACAAACTCCAAGTGGAATGTCTTTGGTGTGCAACATTCTCTAGGGAATAGATTGGTGCTGTCAGGAGCAATCTTGTCTCATGTCAACAGAACCCTAAGTTATTTAAATATCATGTTCTATATCCTTGAAGTGTGTAGTAATGAGACCCGGGACTGCTTTTGGTCCCGGCAGCCCTGCACCCGCCACATTCCTAGTGCCCGGCTATTTTATACCCGAAATAATTACACAGAAAATGTATCCATTTAAAACACTGCCTGGCCCATTATATCTAGCCTCTTCTTGGCTAACTGTCACATCTTGCTTCAACCCATATCTAGTAATCTGTGTATCACCATGGGGTCATGGCTTACTGGGAAGATTCTAACCTATGTCCATCTCAGGCCAGAGATTCATTGCATCTGCCACACTTTCCTTCTTCCCAGCATTCTGTTCTGTCTACTACGCCCACCTAAGGGCTCCCCTATCAAAAAGCCAAGGCAGTCTCTTTATTAACCAATGAAAGCAACCCAAATACAGAAAGACCTTCGACACCAATTCCCCTTTTCTGTTTAAATAAAAAGGAAGGCTTTCACTTTAACATACGAAAATTACATGTAACAAAACAGTGATCAAGCAAGAACTACAGTTACCACATTTAGATCTATTTTATCTTTTATCATAACTAAGGAAAACTATAATTATAACTATCCATTCTTCAACTCCATCAAAGACTCCAGAAGGATATAGTATTACCTAAGTAAACAAGAAGTAAGCAACTTCCAAAACTCTAGAAATGACAGAGACATCTCACTGCCTAAACAGTCACCCAAAGTTCCTCTCTACGATTTGGGCATCTATCTTGAGCCTACAGGCCACAGTATTTAGCAGACTTTTCCATGAAGCAGGAAATTTTAAAGACAGTTCAGTCGCTTTTTTCTGTGTCCTGCAGAATATCTCACAGAACCCTGAAGGATCATCTCACATTTAGGCAAATTCAGCAGTCCTCTCTCTGCGGGTTCTTCATGTCCAGTTTATGCAACAGTCCAGGCAAGAGCAGTTTCTTGCCAAAATGGCTAACAAACTCCATAAGGAGCCTCTTTGATGCCCATCTTCCTCTTGATGTAGATTGTTGCTGCCAGGAGCAGAGATGTCTCATTGTCATGAAAAGCCCTAAGTTATTAAAACATTAAATGCCATATTCTATAGTCTTTGAAAGATATTAAGAATGCCTATCTACCTGAAATATATCTCTATATATCTAGAAAATCTAACTAACATGACCACAAACTTGACTATTATCAATGATTATCCATTAACAACCTATATTTCCTAATTATACATTACATTTTTAAATGAACTACACAATCACAATACCTTAATCAAGATCAGAAATACACATACATATAACAAAATTGACCTTAAATTTATATCAACAAAGCAAAATCCATACCAAAGCAAATTATTCATATCTAGATCATATCCCCCTTTAAATGTAAAGGAACAATTATAAACAATATTTGGGAACATTGGCACAGGTTTTTCTCTCCAAACTTCTTCCTGCTGTATGGATTCGCTGTTAATCAGGTCTTTCATGGTATATCCTATGTACTAGGTTCATCTCAGTCACCAGTTGAGTGGAGTAATTTTCTGAAGGTGAACATGGTGACCTTTCAGGAGGCCGTGGTCTATCATACCATATTGGTTTAGAAGGAATCCCAGGGTCTCATCTTCTGTGAAAACAAAAGAAGAACCTCTTTTCCAAAGCATCATATCCTTAGACCCAAATTTGGAAGTCATGATACCTTTAGAACATATATGTTGGTTTAGTTTGGCAGCCCATACAATGAAAATTCTCTCTGTACTTAGCTCCTTTACAGTCAAAATGTTTAAAGAAAACACAATAAAATACACAATCCAGATTCTGTGAATTTTCCATTTTTACATGGCTTTTTTTCTTCTTTTTTTCTTTTTAATCTATGACTATCTGTACTGTCTCTTTAAAGATTTTACCCTTTTTTCAAAAAAAACATTAACGTTATTTCATGACTCTCTATACTTTTGCTTTTCTCTCCCAAGCCTAAGTACATTTATCCAACATTGTGACCCATTTAGAGGTCTTTTATATCTGAATCTGTCCTATTGCACTGTCTTTAAGTATCTACTGTCTTGAAGAGCTTTTAAAATGTTAAGCAGCGTGGGTTGCAGCTGGATGTTGGCTCCACCTCTCTCCAATTTCAAAATGGTGGGCGTACCATTTCTGTTAGCTCTGGGGCTGCCAGGCAGGAGCTGCGCTCAGCAGTCCAACCCGGAGAATGAGTGTGCAACATATAAATGCTTTTTATCTGAGCTACAGTAATCTGCCATGCAGAGCTCTGCACAGCCTGGAAACATCTGTCTGTATGGTGGCAGAAATCCACCGTGCTCTCCTGCCTGTGCACGCCTGTCAGACCTGATCATGCTGCTTGCCCAGGCAGGCACCAAACAACAGACATGGTCTCAGTTACTTTGTTCCCGACCCCGAGTGGGCACACAAACATTCTGTTCCCCAAAAGCCATTGAAATGCTTCATAGCCAGAGTTTGCACTGGTGGCACAGCCAAGAAAGCCCCGGGGTTTTTTTTTTTTTTTTTTTTTTTTTTTTTTTTTTTTTTAATGGCTGCTGAGTCAGGAAATTCTCTCTTAAAGGAGCTATGGCATGCTGCCAGATGTGCTAAACTCTATATTTGTGTCTAAAATTCCTTTTTAAGCCCTCTCAGGTTTAAAGTGGAGTTAGTCAGCCACGTTGGGCAGCCAATTTGTAGTAATGAGGTGAGGGCCTGCTTTTGGTCCGGCCACCCGGCTCCCGCCGCATTCCCGGTGCCCAGCTAGCTTATACCCGAAATAATTATATTTCAATACAAGAGAGAGTTTTGTTGCAAATGTTTGTACATTTTACAAAAAAAAAAAGATTTACAATTTTGCCACTGTAATTTTGTTTCCCTTTGATGAATCTTCTATTTACATATGTTCTTGAAGGCAATACCTGGATGCAACTAAATTAATGCTGGAAATGAGTGATTTCTGTAGTACATGTTTAAAATTGACTGTGTTTATTTTTTAGGTATTATGGTACAGATTTCATAACAAGAACAACTTGTCTGATTTTCATCCCCCTTCAGCTTATTTTACAAAGAATAGAGAGTAAGTTAAGATAGTTAGATTGGAATAAAACAGGCAAAGAGATCATTGATTAAGAACATATCATATTGGTCAAAATATAAAAAATGAATAGTTAATGTATCATAGGAATAAGATGGTTAGAAATGAGCAAGATTGGCATTTCTTATATAATTGACCTAATGTAATTTGGAGCTGTACAATAGACAGAAGGAGAAGAACAACCTATAAGTTTTCTACTCCCTTCAAATATTTACAAACTTCTGGGACTATTGTGTTTGTTTATTCTAAGTATTTAAGGAAGGCTTTGTTGTAGGGTAAAACATACTGCTAGTTAATGAATAATGATTTGAAAATATTGTATGTTAGGCTATGGAAGATAAACATTTCTTTTGACCATTCAAGAATAAAACAGTAGTTTGAATGAGCTGGGTGGGTCAAGATACAATGCTATTACCCTCTTAATGAACTTCCCTCTTTAAATGCAATATAACTTCATTGCAATTGTGCTCATATAAATTCAATCACATTTGTATGTGGTTTGAATTTTAAAGGCAGTGTATCACCCAGCTTGGTGATATCAATTGTTTAGAGAATGCAGGATGGGAATCTTGATTCAAATTTACAAGAACGGAAAACTATAAGGAAGGAGAAACCAAAGGAGAGTGGAAATCAGAATAAGCCAACAGGTCTTTCCATTTCCAATACAAGCAAGCTCAATTTCCATAACTCTGTACCTGTCTCAAATAGCTATCAGCTAGTCAGTGTGTGTGTGTGTGTGTGTGTGTGTGTGTGTGTGTGTGTGTGTGTGTGTGTGTGTTTCTATGTATTGCATTGGTCCTTTTGTGTACTTATTTGCTCAGGAATAGTGAGAAAATAAATCCTATGTCCTTAATGTGAGAATTTATAGCCAGTTCAAAAAATGACAAAGTAGTATAAAGGAATATTTTTAAAATTTTATTTTGAATTCCATGCTTGTCTTTAAAGAAGCATTATAACAAAGTGGCTACATTACATACCCAGAAATGAGCAGTCTTTCTCATAACTTAGAGCAATCTCACTGCTTATTTCATTATCACCAATAGAATATAACTTACATGTTATACACAATACTCATTGTATGTGAATCATGCCCTTCTTATTTCTTTTTTCTCCCCAGAAACAAAATACTCCTCATATCAACAAGTTTTGAGGCCTTAGACCTACACAAAGGACTGTGAGCTATTATGGAATACTGAGAGAAGTAGAATAACACACCAATAGGTTATGCAGTGCAAAATGGTCATGACATGGCATATATATATATATATGTAACAGTATATAGACAGAGCAAGTTGTATTTACTCATTTATAAATTTAATGTATGGTGTGTGTGTGAGTGTGTGTGTGTAGTTTAAATAAAAGAGAGAAGTATTTGAAAGAGGGCAAAGGGAGTACTTGGAAGGGTCTGGAAGGTGTAAAGGAAAGACAGGAATGATCTAACTGTTATAATATCAATATACTAGAAAATATTTTTATTGTTTCATAAATAAGCAAAGTCTTTACTCTTTTTGCATGTTTTCTAATTCCCTGTGGATGAGATACCTTATGCCCTGTCAATATCCCAAAAACTTAAGTACTCTTCTTTCACTTGATTATTCCCCAAAGAATTATACTCGATAAGTTCTGTCTATCAGTGTGTCAAACATTCATGTGTAAGATTCAGGGCATCTTGCACAGTACTTTGGAATCTGTGACATAAATCTCTCCCTTGACAATGTCACACATTAGTAATCACAGCACTTCAAAAGCAAAAGCAGAAAGATCTCACCCTGAAGTATATGGTATCTCCTACCTAATGATTAATAATACTAATAAATTAAAAATTGATTCATTTTCCAATTAAGTTTGAAAAGGAAAAAAGTTTGAGAGATGACACTTGTTAATTTAAATTTGAAGATCTTCTATTAATACTTCATATTTACCCCCAATATGATAGGTGCTATAATTATCAACAGTTTATAAGTGATCCAATGTGAAAAGAAACTAACATAATATTCCAAAGTTATTCTTCTACTGGTTGGAATGAAAGTCAAAACTGAGTAACTTCATAGGCCAAATTCTTCTACTTCACTATAGGAAACAACTAAATGAAAATTGACACCAAATGTTTCTTTCATGGAATTCAATTGAAGATTCCTGACTATTGATAAAAAAAATACAGATCTAGAGATGTCAAAATAAGGAGTTGCCCACAAAAGTTCTGACAGTAGTCTTTTGATATGACTGACATATATGTTTGTATGACTTCTATGATCAAAGCTAGTACACAAAACTTAAGTACTAACTTTTGTGTCAGTGTTATTTTACACAGATAATTCATGTACTAAAGATTGGATATAGTTTTCATAATGGGATTTTCACAGACAGCTATGTATACCTGTTATATCACTTGCTATCACAGATGTAGCCCTGCTGGATTTTAGAGATTGGTTAACAAGTGTTTGGATGCTGGAATAAAAGATCAAATACAGCATTTGATCATTGACATATAATTTTGGAAAGGCTGGCCACCTTTAATACCCTCTTTCAACTTGTGGTAGGGGAACAAGTAGTCATAAAATTATTCTGTATTTTGTTCTGGAGACACTGCTCAACTGGTGAAGTACTTGCTCTAGCAAAGAAGGAGAAGGAAGGGGAGAGAGAAAAGGAAAAGGGATGGGGAAAAGGAGAGAGAAAAGAAGGAGAAGAGATAGAGAAGGTATCAGCAAATCAACTTTGAGGAGGTAGGGGCAGGTAGCTGTGTGAGGCTCAGGCCTATCCTATTTAGTAAAGTGAGGCTAATTAGAGACTTTGTCTCAAAACAAAAGCTAGAATACTTCAACAAATGATACGCAGTATGATAGTTGATTTCTGTATGTTTACACAAACAGATGGATCCACAAATATATTCATAATACAATGCTTAATATAATCATACACATGTGTATCTTTATAAATAAATACATATACATGCATTTTATTCAATTAGCTCTATGGTAGCTTAGTCAATATTTGTATTATCTGATCCTAAATTTCTTGGACAATTAATAAGGACAATAATAATTAATCTAATTATTTCTTGGCACTGTTTAGGGAGCTATTTCTGAAGGATAAGTAAACACTGTGTAAATCTGATATCTTCACAATTTTATACTGCTATTTTTCTGACTGTAAGTGTCTGAATTCTTATTTTCTGTGCAGGAAACAGAGCTTTATAAGGGCAATACCTATAGAAATTAGGTATTTCAGCATTAATTATCATGGCCTGTTTTCTCTACAATTTTTTAAACACTATTAATCCTAAAATCACTTGATTTTAAGAGTTTGGAATTGCAGACTAGAAATGAGACTTTTCCTAAATTTAATTTGTAATTCCGTGCATCTTGAGCACTAAGCAGTGCTCTGCAGCTATAAATAAGTGCATTAGTAAGAGCACTTGTGCATGTGCTTAGGCATGCAGAGACTCACATGCTGTCATGTTAAATGAGGTTGTAGCATATGAGAAATGTTTAGAAGTCCAAAATGATTGATTTGAAGTATTCTGTAAATGTCTACCAACTCTAATCAATATCACTCTTTAAAATGTATGGAGAGTGACTTAGAGTTGAATGTTTATGAAAAATATTTGGAATTTAAGGTGAAATATGTAGAATTACTGTAATTAATATAAAATGTCAATGATGTGTTATTTTCTTCTGGATTTCCTAGTATTTGGATCGTCTCAGAATATGAAAACAAATGCATCTGTCTGTCTTGTGTATTCACTAAGAAATGGGTGTTCTTAACTAAAGGTATTTAAATGCTCACAGAAGCTAATTATTGCATGAATATTATTCATAGAGGTGAGTTCAAAGGGATACCAGGGCAGATGAAACAACTTTCTTAGGTAGAATGATGACTTCATTGAATGGGCTTCAAATCCTTGACAAGAATTAATCTCCTGTTAAGAAAGCAGGAAAATCCTCCAGGCTAAACATTCAGTGAAGAACTGTACATCATTGCCACAGTTTTTCCTTGTATTGAGGTTCACCGAGTGCCTCCTGTTTTAGTACTTTATGTAGTCATATTTACTTGAAGTTTAGTCAAAATAAAATAATACTGAATGATGACAAATGTTTATTGAACATGATTTATAAACTGGAAGCTATGCAAAGCATTAGACATGACTAGTCATAGTTCAAAAGAAATTGTGTTTTAGATAATATACTTGAGAAGAGACACCGTAATAACACAACAGGGTTGGATGTGAACCTCCTCAGTTTAGTCTTGAAGATATGTTCCTCATTTTATAATCACATTTCTGACCCATTGTGTTATTTCCATTGGGCAAAATATCAAAGACAAGGAAGATGATATTTAACATATTCTGAACACTTCTGAACACCTGTGTCCTACATTCCAGATTCTGGTAAATTTGTAACATGTATGAGGTAGTATTGGAGGAAGTGAGGTGCTTGTTTGTCCTGGCTAACAAGAACAACAATAATCACACAGACTGTATTAATTAAATCTCTTCTTGGCCCATTAGCTCTAGCTTATTATTTACTAACTCTTACAAATTAATTTAACCCATTTCTACTAATCGGTGTATTGCCATGTGGCTGTAGCTTACTGGCTAAAGTTTCCAACATCTGTCTGCAGTGGTTCCATGGCTTCTCTCTGACTCTACCTTTCTTTCTCCCAGCATTCACCTTAGTTTCCCCTGCCTACCTAAGTTCTGCCCTTTCAACAGGCCAAGCCAATTTTCTTTATTTATTAATGGTAATAACAGCATCCAGAGGGAAATCTCCCCTCCCATCCCCTTTTCTGTTTAAATAAAAAAGACTTTATCTTTAACATAGTAAAATTACATACCACAGTTATCAAGCAAGAATTACAGTCATATCTATTTTATCTTTTATTATAACTAAGGAAAACTTGTTACTATCTATTCTTCAACTCCATGAAAGACTCCAGAAGGGTATAATATTACCTAAGTAAACAGGAAGTACATTGTAAGCAACTTCCAAAACTCTAGAAATTGACAGAGACATCTCACTGCCTGGACAGTCACCTAAATTTCTTTTGTATCATTATGGCATCCATCTTCAGCCTACAGGCCCATAGTATCCAGCAGACTTTTCCTCGAAGCAGGAAACTTTAAAGACAGTTCTGCCTACTTGGCAGTTAGGCACTTTCTTCTGTGTCCTGCAAAATGTCTAGCAGACTCTTTCATGGAGCAGGGACCCTGAAGGACCATCTCACCTTTAGGAAAGCTCAGCAGTCATTTTTCTGTGGGTCCTGCATGTCCAGTTAAGCAGTCCAAGCAAGAGCAGTTTCTTGCCCAAATGGTTAGCAAACTCCATAAGGAGGCTCTTAGATGCCATCTTACTCTTAAAGTAACTGGTGCTGCCAGGAGCAGATGTGTCTCACTGTTATGAAAAGTCATAAGTTCTTAAATGCCATATTCTGAAGGTCTCTAAAAGATTTGAAGAGTACCTATCAAAGATATATCTCTATACATCTAGAAAATTTAACTAACATGATTACAAGCTTGACTATTATAGATGATTATCTATTAACTTATATTTCTTAATTATGCATTACATTTTTAAATGAACTACACAATCATAAAACTTTAATCAAGAGCAAAATATACATTTAACAAGATTGACCTTTAATTTGTATCAATAAACCAAGATCTATACCAGTGCAAATTATTCATACCTATAACATATCCCCTTTAAATGCAAATAAACATTTATAAACAGTATTTGGGAATATGGGTGTAGTTTTCTCCATACTTTTTCCTGCTGACTATTGGGCATAGTAATTTTGGGGGGTGTTCACGGTGACCATTGGGAGGTCCTGTTTTATCAAACCACACCAGTCTGGAAGCAATCCACAGGTTCTCATCCCCTGTGGAAACAAGAAAATAACCTCTTTTCCAAAGCAGCATTTCCTTAAATCCAAATTTTGAAGTCATGATACCTTTATAATATATATTCTGCTTTAACTTAGCAGCCCATACAATGAGAGGTCTCTCTGTACTTAGCTCATTCACAGTCAAAAAATTCAAAGATAACTCAATAATATATATATAATCCAGATTGTGTGACACTTTTACATGGATTATTTTTCTTTACTCCTTTTAATCTATGACTATCTGTATTCTGTCTCTTTAAAGACTTTACCCTTTTCTAAAGCATTGACTTTATTTTATGAATCTCTATACTCTTTTTCTTCTCTCTTTCAAGCCTACGTACATTTATCCAACACTGTGACTCATCTGAATTTGCCTTCTTTGCATATCTTTAATTATTTACTGTCCAGAAGCACTTTTAAATATGCTAGGGCTTCTTAAAACTTAAGCTGCGCCATTACCATGGTATATACAGTACTTCCTACTTGCCCACCCAGTCCATCATAGTGTAGCTGCTTGCACCTCTGAGAGCCTTGCACACAGCCCCATTCTCAGGCACACAACCAGTCCATGTTGCCATTAAGCAAGATGCAGCAGTCTCCTCACGAATCCCACTCAAATGTTCTGTAGTCAGACCTCCTGCCTGAAACAGTCAAAGTATGCACTGGCAAGATAGCCCAGAAAGTTGCCATTTCAAAAAATGGTGTTGCTTATGTCCTACTACGGCTGAATCAGGAAAATCTCTCTTAAAGGAGTTGTGGTAAGCTGCCAGCTGAAAAAAAAAACTGCAGCTAAACTTGTTTTGTGTTTGTATGTATTTAGGGTTCCTTTCCAAGCCCTCTCAGGTTTTACATGGATTTAGTCCACCACGTTGGCATGCCAATTTTGAGCAACAGGCCTCTTGTTGATTGCCAGCTGCTTAGTCCCAAAATAATCACACATAAACTGCTTTAATTAAATCACTTCTTGGCCCATTATCTCTAGCTTCTTATTAGCTAACTCTTACATATTAATTTAACCCATTTCTATTAATCTGTTTATCACCATGTAGCTGTGGCTTACTGGCTAAAATTCCCAATATCTGTCTCCAGAGGCTCCATGGCTTCTCTCTGACTCTTCCTTTTTTCTCCCAGCATTCAGCTTAGTTTTCTCCACCTACCAAAGTTCTGCCCTATCAACAGGCCAAGCCAGTTTTCTTTATTCACTAATGGTAATCACAGCATACAGAGGGAAATCCCATATCAAGGTAGCTTAATGTTTCATAGAGTCCCATCTTTTTAGCTTTGTCTTTTTCTCTTGATTCCATATGCTCACAAGGGGAAAAGAGAAAGTACAATCATTGGGGATTTTGTTGAGGTTTTTACCTTCATGTTATTGTGCTAATCATCTACTGAAGTTCTAATAGTCCTGCCTTAAGAAACTGGTTTCTATGTGTAAATTTGGAGGAAGATGAGACCTCAGCATTCATAACATTCACTTTCTTTAAAAAAAAACACCTTTAAAAGCTCTGAGTTCATCCATTATATTAGTTTTATAGAATGGTGCAATTGGTGGCCTACCTAACAGTGTTATCTGTTGGAATCATAACTTCTAGAATGTTACAGCACTAGCTGTAAGTTCTTATATCTAAACGGTGCACATTTTGCATACTTTCCAACCAGTAATAATACATGCATACATTGATATTATACAAATTAATCTCTATAATAATCTTTCTTATTTTTGAAATGGACATGAAAATCCATCTTGCTACTATGATAAGATTTTCAGATTAAAAAAGTGAAACCTTTGTGTCTTATTGTCTTTTAAGTTTAAGAAATAGCAGGAAAATGATAATCTAAATTATCCCCATGTATATATTGGAGATCTATTTCAGATATTAATACCAAGCTCTGTCTAGCAAATAATGGGTGTAATTAATCATAGAAAAAGTGTTCAGAATAAAATTTTGCTCTACGACTATACATATTTAAAGCCTATATGTAAAGGGGAAGCTTAGAAGTAGAGTATGGGCTTACATATATAAATATTTAAGAGTCACTAGAGGGCTCAGCACTTATGTCAGAATTTCTGGCTGAGGGCTTGCCCTGGCAAATGCTCTAATGCTATAATGTGTAGTAACAGTCAAGTGAGCATTGAGCAACACACCAAGAATAGGAGAGAGCTTCCTGATGAATTTCAAAGTAGATCAAGTTTCATGAATGGTTCAGTAAGAAAGATAATATCTCAGTATCTCAAAAGCACTAGTCACAATATCTGTGTCTCATTTTTACTTCACTGAAATGCTTTCACAGTTATCACATTTTAATATTTCTATCCATCTCAAAATTACAAACAGAAAGAAACCCATATATATGCATCCATACTTAGACATGTGTTATGTCTATATCAACATTGATCATGAATTAGGGATAAATTATAGGTTTTATCAGTACACCATAGGATGAATGTTTCTGTTTGCAATCTTTTTGTTTGATTGTTTTGTTTTTGGTTTTTAGTTTTGTTTTTTGAAACAGGGGTTCTCTGTGAAGAAGTCCAGGCTGTCCTGGAACTCACTCTGTAGACCAGGCTGTTCTTTTTTTTTTTCTTGCCAGCTTTTCTTTTTTTTCCATATTCTTTTATTTTTTTTCTATTCAAAAAAAATTTACATTTCCTCCCCTTCTCCCAGTCCCCTCCCACTTCTCCTCACTCCTTCTCCCTCCCCCAGCTTCCTTAAAAGAGGGCATGGTGCCCTGCCCTGTTGGAAGTCCAAGGCCTTCGCCCCTCCACCCTGGCCTAGGAAGGTGTGCATCCAAATAGACTAGGTTCCCAAAAAGATAATACATGCAGAAGAGATAGGTCCTAGTATCATTGTTGATGGCTTCTCAGTCTGCCCAAATTGGTAGCCACATTCAGAGAGTCCGACCTGATCATGTGCTTCTTCAGTCCCAGTCCAGCTGGATTTGGTGAGCTCCCATTAGTTCAGGCACACTCTCTCAGTGGGTGGACCAGCCCCTCGCCGTCCTGAATTCCTTGCTCATCTTCTCCCACCTTCTGTTCTTCAACTGGACCTTGGGAGCTCAGTCCATTGCTCTGATGTGAATGTGGGTCTCTGTTTCTATCTCCATTCATGAGACGAAATTTCTATTGTGATGATCAAGATATTCATCAATGTGACTCTGGGACAAGACTTGTTCAGGCACCCTCTCTGCTGCCCAAGTACCTACCTGGGGACATCCCCGTGGACACCTGGGATCCCCTCTTGCAAATCCTAAAATGATATCTTATTCCCTTCTCCATTATCTACCTTTCCTCCACCTCCACCCTCCCACTCCCCCAAGCTCTCCCCAGTCCTTCCCTTCTCCCTTCTCCTTTCCCTCTCCCCTTCTCCCATTCTCCTACCCTCACCTCTATCCCCACCCCGTGCTTCAACTTTTGCCTGGCGATCTTGTTTCCTTCCAATTTCCAGGAGGATCTATATATGTTTTTCTTTGGGTTCATCTTGTTATTTGGCTTCTCTGGGTTTGTGAGCTATGAGCTTAGTGTCCTTTGTTTTATGGCTAGGGTCCACTAATGAGTGAGTATATACCATAATCATCTTTTTGGGTTTGGGTTACCTCACTCAGGATAGCGTTTTCTATTTCCATCCATTTGCATGCAAAATTCAAGATGTCATTGATTTTTACCACTGAGTAGTATTCTAATGTGTGTATATTCCACACTTTCTTGATCCACTCTTCCATTGAGGGGCACCTAGGATGTTTCCAGGTTCTGGCTATTACAAATAATGCTGCTATGAACATAGTTGCACAAACGCTTTTGTAGTATGATTGGATTTCTCTTGGATATATTCCCAAGAATGGTACTGATGGATCCTGAGGTAGGTTGATTCCCAATTTCCTGAGAAACCACCACACTGATTTCCAAAGAGGTTGCACAAGTTTGCATTCCCACCAGCAATGGATGCGAGTTCCCTTTACTCCACATCCTCTCTAGCATAGGCAATCGTTGGTGTTTTTTATTTTAGCCATTCTGAGAGGTGTAAGATGGTGTCTCAACGTTGTTTTGATTTGCATTTCCATGATAGCTACAGAAGTTGAACTTGACCTTAAATATCTTTTGGCCATTTGAACTTCTTCTGTTGAGAATTCTCTGTTCAGATCATTACCCCATTTTTAATTTTGTTATTTAGAATTTTAAAGTCTAGTTTCTTGTGTTCTTTATATATTTTTGTAGATCAGACCTTTGTCTGATGTGGGGTTGGTGAAGATCTTCTCACATTCAGTAGGATACCTTTTTGTCTTAATGACTTTGTCCTTTGCTTTACAGAAGCTTCTCAGTTTCAGGAGGTCCCCTTTATTCATTGTTGCTCTTATTGTCTGTGCCACTGGGGTCATACATAGGAAGTGGTCTCCTGTGCCAATGTATTGCAGGTGACTTCTCACTTTCTCTTTTATCAGGTTCAGTGTAGTCAGATTTATATTGAGGTCTTTAATACATTTGGACTTGATTTTGTGCATGGTGATAGATAAGGATCTATTTTCATTCTCCTACACGTTGACATCCAGTTATGGCAGCACCATTTGTTAAAGATGCTTTTTTTCTTCGATTGTGTAATTTTAGCTTCTTTTTCAAATATGAGGTGTTCATAGGTTTTTGGATTAATATCCTGATCTTCGATTCGATTCCATTGGTCAACGTCTCTGTTTTTATGCCAATACCAA